>VWZO01020315.1:22685-37113 GCA_013396975.1 Bucco capensis | reverse complement strand
AGCCTGGATTGATAGTGGGGATTGTTCTGACCCAGGGGCAGGACCCTGCCCTTGGTCTTGTTGAAGCTCCTGAGGTTCCCCTGGGCTCACCTCTCCAGCTTGTCCAGGTCCTTCTGGATGACATCCTGCCCCTCCAACTTATCCCCAGCACCCCAGAGCTTGGTGTCATCTGCACACTTGCTGCTGGTGCACTCAATGCTGCTGGCCAGAGCGTTTATACAAATATTAAACAGTGCAGGCCCCAGCACAGAGCCCTGAGGGACACCACTTGTCACTGATCTCCAGCTGCACTTGGAGCCATTGACCACTCCCCTCTGGATGTGACCAGCCAGCCAGTTCCTTATCCACTGAACAGTCCACCCATCCAATCCATAGCTCTCTAACTTAGCCAGTAGAATGTTGTGGGGACTGTGTCCAAGGCCTTGCACAAGTCCAGATAGATCACATCCATATAGCCTTGGGCTTCAGTGAAGTTACTCTCTGGCATCATTTTTTCTCCTTGTGACACCATTTTGCTAATGACCTCATCTGCTCACTGACAGGTGGTTGTGCCTGATTTCATGGGCAGTCAGTCAGCAGGAATACCTTTGCTGAGTTCCACAGCCTGTGCACAGAGAGGAAAATCCAGAGAATCTATAAAGCAACCACATTTAGTGTCTTTTGCCCTATAAAGAAGGTGATGCCTTGGGATGTTCAGGCTGAGGAGACATGGGTGGGTCCTGCACAGCATGGGCAGCTGGCTTGGGAGAAGTTGCAGAACCAGGAGTGCTTGATGGCATCTTTACAAGTTCTGAGCTGAACCTCTTCCACAAATCCTCTGACACTTCAGCTGTCCACCACCACTGACAGCCACTGGGGCCCAAAGAGTTTCAAACCAATGAGAAAGCAAAAGATGACTTTTGTAAGTGCTAGTTTTACAACAAGAGAATCCCCTGGTGCAGCAAGGATTATGACAAAACATAGAAAGAAAGAAAGGGAGAGGATGCCTTGAAATGGAAGGAATCCTAGGGCCCATCTTATTAAAAAAGCCCCAGTCTCTCTGCAGAAGCCTGCACAAGGCTGGGAAAACAATGAAAAAAGATTTCTGCAGGACATTTTTTAATTGAATTGGGCCCTTAGTGTGCTGTTTAAACTACTAAAGCCTGTGATTAGGCACAGTGATTGAGCTGCAGTGCAGAAGAATAAGGCTTTAACATGAGATGTAAATCAAATGCATGATGCACCTGTATCCTGGCTAAGTACCATTCAGGCACATTCCTCATGCTATGAGGTGCACCTAAGCCATATCATCAGCTCAGTGGGCTATTAAATTTCCTCAGATATGTACTTGCACCAACAAATTATTGCAACCCCAGTGCAAAAAAAATGAATCAGCATGAAAGAACTTAGCAGGAGATCTTCCAGCCTTTAGAATCACATAGAGCTGTGAGGTATGGTCAGGAATTATTGCCTCTGCACTACACACAGCAAAAAAACTTGGGGCAGCTGCTGGTACTCTTGCTTGTGCTGCCCATGTGGCTGTTTGGCCCAGCACAGGGCAGGGAGCCATAAGCATGAGCCTGGACTGCTTTCCAGCTGAAGAGCACTTCATTCAGTGTGTAGCACAACCGAATTAAATGGGACTGCTCCTGATATAAGCTACTAATCAAAGCAAGGATTATCACAGCCTGCCCTTAAATGAGCTGCACTCATTTTGGTGAGTGTTTCAAGAGTCATCAGCATGCCTTTTTAGAGTCTTCACTATTGATTTTTAATATAAATCTAATTGGGAACCTCAGATTGACTTTGATTTGATCTTTTTAGGCAGAGGCTTAAACCCTGAAGGAAACCAGTCACCTCTTTGATGCAGATGCCAAGTTGCAGTCAAACTTCAAAAGGCAAAGGATACATTCTGAATTTCCTTTCAACTTTCCCCCACTGGCCTGGCTGCTACCCACATGATGAATTATACACAATTCTATTTTGTGCTGGTGATTACATTTCACACTTCCTACCAGGATCTCAAAGTGTATTTCAAACTTCAATTAAAGAGAACAATACCCTGATGAGCTGGGCTAGCTACAGTTAGAAATGACTTCAACATCCAACCATGTTTAGCCATTTGGGTGACTGCAGATAGCTGAAGGAAGTTCAAGCGAAGAGGAGAGAAGTGTCTGTGATGAAAAGGGAGATGGCAGGGATGAATCTACACCTCCCTTGCAGAGTGTTTACTATCCTCAGCCTTATGGAAAAGTTCACAGCACCAGAAATTCAGAAGACTAAGAAGGAATATTTCATCCACTCCTCCATACAGACTCTAGATGAGCCTTGCTTATAGCAAACACTAAGTGGCCATCATCCTGAGGAGGACCAAAGAAGTGCTTTGCTCTGAAGCCATCCAGACTCTTAGCAACACTTCTGCAAGAGCCCTGAGCACTGCCAGCCAGCAGAAGAGCATGGGTTTGGATCAGCAGTGGCAAACCCTGCAGCCAGATTGGAAGGCTCTCCTGGGGCATCTTCACATAGCTACATGGAGGCATATCTTGGAGAGGGCTGTCAAAATCAGACTATCTTGAGATGCTGGGCTTGAGTCTCACTCACACAGAAGCTGCTGCTTGTAGAAAAGAGGCTCCTCAGGCCTGCTTCTCACTGCTTTTATAGATGACAGTTCCTATCAAGAGGGTTTTTTCTTCACTTGTCTGAGGTTCATTTAATATAAAATAGCTCCTCTGTCCCTTTGCTTCTTCTGGAGAATAAAAGAGACAGGATCTAGGCTGAAGGACTCTTCAGCTGGAGAGGCTTGCCTTACTGCTTCCACAAAAGAAAAAAGCCAAGAGATTTTTGATGGCTCAGGAAGGTTTGTGTTCTCCAGCTCAGCTGCAAGCTCTGCTGGGAGCTTCTGCTCCAGAAGGGATGAGCTAAGAGCATCACCACTGTTTCACTTTTGCTTTCACCTGGTGTTGAGGCTCCAGGTCCAGATCTGGCACTTGCACTTAATACCTCACCAGAAGTGTGGCTACTAGGAACAGAGCTGGGGTTTTTTTCTGCTATTTTCAAGGGGAAAGTAGAAAATACATATTTTTTTCAGTGCTTTCATCTGCAGCTTGCCCCATGATGTAGCAGAACCTGATGACGTGGCACAGTGTTCAATCTCTTTGCTGTAATGACAAGCAAGACCTGCTCCTGTCTGCAATTCACAGTTAAAAATGCTGGGCCAGGAACTCAGAGGGTGCATCTGCAAGGGGCAAAGTGCTGAGTGATCTTCTGTAGCACAGATGTGCACAACGTTGGAGGTTCTGTGCCTTGGCTTTCACTCTGCTGCCAAATGGCACTGATGCAGTCGTGAGCATGAAGGTTAGAGTGCTCTTAAGTGAAACCTGAACTATTTTAGTCAAGGTTCCCTCTGTTTCACTATTCACCTTGTCTTTGGAGTAGGAAAATCAGACTGAGGCAGCATTAGCAAAGACAAAAAGAAAAAAAATTATCTCTTCATGTTAAGTCCAAGAAAAGCAGAATGTTCTAGAAGGCTTTCCCCTCAGGTTCCCCTGAGCTTAGCACTGAGCTAAGCAGATGCCTTGTGCTGCCAGCTCTGTGCCATGGCTTCAACCACTCAGGCAAAATTCAATATCAACTCTTGTGGAATCTTGAACCCAGAATGGTAGCTGAGAGGTGGTCAAGAAATGGCAAATCCTTTCCCTTTTCTTTGTCCAAGGAGGGCAGGACAAAACAGCTACTGAGAAAAAGGAATTTGCATCAGCTCCCTATGGAAATACTTCTTTTTCCATGCTGAGAAGGCTTTACTCCCCATGAGCTGCAAGTGGATTCATTTAAAATTGAAAAAAAAAAAAGACACTTCTAAAATAGCAAATACAGAAATAAAGATCCAGGGAAAGGGAATTACTGTCCCTTAAATTCCCACCTTCACTAGGAGCAATAGCATCCCTGTGATTTTGCCTTGGAAAGTCTGCAATTATTTTAGCTCAACACATAGTCAGAGATGAGAAAAAAAATCATCTCCCACAAATGCAGCAACAAATGCTCATGGAATCACAGCCTTCAAACATTTCCATTTCATCCAAATTTTAAACCACTTGACTGTCCCCAGCAGCATGCAAACACATGTCTCTAGCCAGAGCTAACCTACCCAGTTGCACAGTTAAAGCAAGAAGACAAATAAGTTAGTTTTCTTACTTGTTCTTCAGTCAGCCACTGAAAGTGTCAGTTCCATATGTCCCAGAACTCCCCTTTGGATGCTGCTGTGAATGCTTCTGAAGAGCCAACATCTTTAAATCCCTGTAAAGTGAGCAGTCACCTCTCTTTGTGAGAGGATGTCTCCCTCTGACAGCTTCCCAGCAGATCTAGGCAGAATGACTTTTTGGTCTTCCTCAGTCTAGACAAAAACTACATACACAGAGCATCAGCAATGGATCCCCTGAATAAATGATAAATGATGGGGTGGCATTCAGCCAGTGGAAGAGGGAAAGCTCCTTGGAGAAAGTGGCCTTGGAGATCCTGCAGGCAGCCAAACCTGCTTCCAGGAATTCTGGCTTGCACCACAAAGAGAAAAAAGAGCTATGCAAGTGGTGAGGGGGAAAAAAGTAGCCTCTGTGTAGTGTGATCCAACTGGTGACAGGCCAACAATAGCACAGGATTCCAGGACTGACCTAAACTTCTACAAAGGTCTGAAAAATGGGGTGATCTTACAAAGGAGGCTGTCCTGTTAGTGCAGGGAAAAAGGAATAACTAGCCCAAAGATCCCAAATGTATTCTGCTCATGTGAATAGACTTTATCAAGCAGTGGAAATCCCTTGCCCTGAAAGGGCACCTCAGTCTTGGGAGGAAAGAGAGGGAGTGCACTTATGGCCCTTTTCTCTCTGACTTCCAGGTGTAGTTATAGCAGTGCTTTTTAACCTGGTCAGCCACAGTAGGGATTGTGCAGCTAAACCCTGCAGGGAAGGAGATGCAAAGGCACANGACGACAACGAAAGCACAGATGGAGTTGTTTACAAGTGTGTTAGTGCTAGCACAAGAGATGTACAAACCCCTGGAAAAAAATACACTGTGTTGTTCTCAAACCCAAACACCAGTCTACAGCCTTTAAAATCTGCCACTGGAGCTTATCACTGACTTAAACACCCACTCTGCAGGGGGGAACCCCACATTTTGGGTCAGTCCAGGAGGAGGCCACATGGCAAGCAGCAATAAAATAGGACAAAATACAGTTGGTTGCAATAAAATGCAGAATAAAGCACTGCTAGGCTTTGACATGGAGGTACCTGAGAATCCCAAAAGCCTAACTGTGCATGCAAAAGGCAACATTTCATGAAGTTAAACATCAGTGAAATCTAGTTAATATCTACATTTTACCTCCAGAATCAGCAGTAAACGTCAGTCTTTAAAATGGAATCAAGTTTTATGTGTAAAATCCGTCTCAGGAGTGGCACAATGTAGAAGAATAATAATCATCATAAAAGCAGTACCAGAATTTTGAAGAAAAAACCCTACTTTTCAGGAATGTCAGCTGCCTTTCCACCCACTGCACTATCTAAATTAAATATGTACAATACCTTGAAAGCAAAATTTTCACAAACACAAGTGGCAGCCAGTTTTACTATAGCTCTAGCAAGAGGTCCTGGTAAAAACAACAACAAAACAATCTGGTTTTGGTTCAAAGACATTTATTTACAGCGTGTTAAATGTTACTCACATATTTTATACTCCCATATAAGCTTTGCCACCTTCTTGCTCCATGCAATACTAAGGACCAAAGAGGAAACAGATGGCTTTTGGTCCTGAGCTCCTGTTTCCCTGTCACATCTCACACTGAATGGAAAAGAAATTGTGTTTCTTACAGTATTGAAGGACTTCTGCCTCCCAATCAGGAGACTCCACTATCTTCAGATACAAATAACTCTTCTCATGCTTTACACAAAGCAGAGGTACAGGACAGACATTTTGGCTGCTTTATTATTAAGAGATAAAATAGGAGAAGTGGAATCTGCAGCCACAGAAGCTGTTGGTGCCATGCTTAGAGAGCCAATCAAAATAATAAACCACTTGTTCTGTCAAACCACAGACTGAGAACAAGAAAACATTTCATATTCTGTCACTGCATTACATTGGTCTCCTGCATGCAGTTAGTACATTCAGTGGGGGTCTGTGACTCTATTTTCTGCAGCTAAAAGAATCCTCTTGCAGCTGAAATAATGCAGCTGGAGCCTAAAGATCTCAGACTCTGGGCATTAGGACATTTCAGTGCCATTTCTAACCTTACATACAGTGTGGGTGTTTCTTAGCTTCACTGTGTCTGACTTGAAGCTCAGGAGTGACAGGGAGCAGCAGGAATGAAGCTACCTCAGAGCTGTGCAGGTAAGCCCTAGCAGTGCTCACAGGTCATTTAGAGAGGAATCACAGAATCATTAAGGTTGGAAGAGACCTCTAAATCATCAAGTCCAACCATCAACCTAGCAACCCCATGCCACTAAACCATGCCCCTAAGTACCACATCTCTATGTTTCCTGAACCCCTGCAGGGATGGTGACTCCAGCACCTCCCTGGGCAGCCTGGGACAATGCCTAACAACCCTTTCAGGGAAGAAATTCCTCCTTATATCCAATCTAAACCTCCCCTGGTGCAATTTGAGTCCATTTCCTCTTGTCCTCTCACTGTTAACCCAGAAGAGAATGACTTCCCACCTTACTCCAGCCTCCATGCAGGGAGTTGCAGAGAGAGCTAAGGTCTCCCCTGAGCCTCCTCTTCTCCACACTAACCAACCCCAGTGCCCTCAGCTGCTCCTCATACAACTCATTCTCCAGGAGTTTCCATTGCTGGAACAGAGGTTAATTCTCTTTTAGTGACTTCCTGAGATTCCCTGCTATGTCCTTGTTCCCATCAAGCTCTGTGTGTCCTGCGGGCCAGGACTCTGCAGACTGCTCTGTAGTTTGAGCCTCCTGTGTGGCCCCTGAGCAGCACCTATCCTCCCCCAGGGCCAAATGCAGCTGCCACCACAGCCTGTCAAGCCCAGGGTGCCTGCCTTGTCCTGTTCAACTCTATACAGCCTTTCCCACTCTTGGGAGAACTATGCAAATCTACTGTCACCTCCTGCTTCCAAAAAGAGAAGGGGCAGCATTATTCCAAGGCTTTTTTTCTTGTGGGCTACCCTATGTAGCTTGCTTGCTGTTGAAAGCAGGGCTGTATTTCTCTTTTGAGAAGGTTCCTTGCACAGCCTGATGTCCTGTTCTATAAGTGGCACAACTATGCTGATTAGTAATAAAAGAAGGCTCCACCACCCACACCTGCTCAGTGAAGCTCCATCCCTACAGCTCCTTCCTGTGTCTGGAAGATTTTCTATTAAGAGGAATTCTTAATTAGAAAATAAATTGGTACATCAAGATAAATTACAGCTTCTCTGGTCCTGTTCACTACCCTAACACAAGTCTGCCCTCCTTCTCTAGCTAGGCAAGCTCAGAAGGCAAAGGCTTTGGAAAAGAGCATGCACAAGTATCTTCCCTTGGAAAAAATGATGCATTTCTCTCTTTGTACACGAGCAGGACCTTTGCCAGAAGCAATCATCCTTTTGACAGTTGACACAGTTGTGGAGGCTTCTGTGCTTAGCCCACAGTCCCTCTGCTAACCTAACAACTTTTGTCTTCAAGTCCTTGCCCATAAATCCTCTTCCCTAAACAAGTGTGGAAGCAGCAGAGTGAGTTGCCTGGGCATGGATTAGGATTGAAATGGATTTCCTTCTCCTGTCCAGATCACCAGGAATCCACCAGCCTCCCTGTTGCAGCTCTCAGGGTCTCAGCACTGTAGAGAAGCCTGTGTTTGATCCCTGGGTCAGCAGCAGAGCTGGATTCTCCTCTGGCAGTGATCAGTCTAGCTCCATTAACCCCAGTGCTGATCGATGCCTGCTGAGCATTTGATAGCTGCTGTGCAACAGGAGCTTGCCATAATAAACACAATTATAAATAAAAGATGAGCACCCCATTGAGGGCCATCCTGTAATGCAATGTTTTCCTTTGGACCAGCTGTTTGCAACAGATGGATTCAGATTTTGAGGTCAGATTTCCAGGATCAAATACTCTTGGTGATGTTCGGAACATGGGATGGTATATGATGGTTTGACAAAATGATTTGACACAAGGAGTCAAAGGTGGCCCAGATGCCAACCTCTGCCTTGTCTAGAAAAAAGTCATATTCCTTTAGATTTAATTAAAATAACTATTGGGCTAAATAACTCTGAAATATTAAGCCTGGGTAACACTGGGTAAAGAAGCAGGAGCCATAGTGAAGCTTCCCTGCTCCTTTGTGTTCCTAGCAGTGTCTAGCATGCAGCAGCACACCTGGTGGTCTACCACTGTGTTACCTACCTTCCATGATTCCTATTTTCTCCTTTCCCTCTACTCCTAGTAAATACAGAGTGAGATGCTTTCATCCCAAGGAACATATTGCCATTTTAAAAGTCCTTTAGATCCTTTTCTTCATTCCTCAGAACAGAGAAGGAGATGGAAATATGGCTTTGGCCAGATCCCCAAAGACATATCCTGGCACAAAGAGGGCCAGTACATGGTAGTCCCTGTGAGGACACAGCACAGGAGAGCATGAGCAAGCAAGGGGACAAAGAGAAACATGGAGTTAGATCAAAGGGCATCAGAGAATCACAGAATCATTAAGGTTGGAAGAGACCTCTAAGATCATCAAGTCCAACAATCTACCTATCACAAACATGCCACTAAGCCATGGCCCTAAGTACAACATCTATATGTTTCTTAACCCCCTCCAGGGATGGTGACTCCTCTACCTCCCTGGGCAGCCTGGGCCAATGCCTAACCCTTTCAGGGAAGCAATTCCTCCTTATATCCAAGCTAAACCTCCCCTGGTGCAACTTGAGGCCATATCCTCCTGTTCTCTTAATGCAGAAGAGTTCCACTCAGGCCAAGAAAAGCTTGTGATTCTGTGTGATTCTTTGATGCATATTCGTAGCTCCACAGTCTGGAATTTCACAACTATCCTTAGAGAGCCTGCTGGTCCTCTTAGCATCCCACCTAACATGTTCTCTGCATCTCCTTCCTCAGCACTTCTGCAGTTGGTCAGCAACACCCAAGCTAAGTGCCACAAGCATGGCTTTTCCTTCTCTGAAAGTTAAGCTGCAATCATATTGCTTATGGATTCTATTTTGGTATAGTATAGCCTTGCAGCTCTACAGAGCTGGATTTGAGTGGGCACCCTGCTCACACACTGAGGCTGTGGTGTGGTGTTGGAGTAGGTCTTTTCTCCTGGGTTAACAGGGAGAGGACAAGAGGAAATGGCCTCAAGTTGCACCAGGGAAGGTTTAGGTTGGATGTCAGGAGGAATTTCTTCACTGAAAGGGTTGTTAAGACTTGGCCCAGGCTGCCCAGGGAGGTGCTGGAGTCGCCATCCCTGCAAGGATTTATTGAAAGTATAGATGTGGTACTTAGGGCCATGGTTTAGTGGCATAGGGGTGCTAGGTATGGTTGGACTTGATGATTTTAGAGGTGTCTTCCAACCTTAATGATTCTGTGATTCTGTGTATTGTAAAGAGTTAAACTCACCAACATACATCTAACTCATCAAAAGATCCATCTAACCCATAAAATACTTAGAAACCATTTCCACAAAGCATTTTTTTCCTCTCCCCTTATTCAGCTGTTTTCTAGGAGGAAAAGAAAACCAACTTAAATGTCTATGGCTTTTGGGTTTGTGAATGTTTGCCTTGGTGCTTGTGGGCTTTATTTATGAGGTGCCATTGGAGACAAAAGTCATCCCAGGCTCATACTTTAGTAGTTCAGTCAATTTTCCATACTTTAATGATCAAGCTGCATACTTTACTGGTTACTTTTTAATCTACATCAGTGATCCAATTGTAGAGCCTAAGGATCAGTGTTCCTAACCTGCCTGAATGAGTTGCATACCTCATTAATTTGGAGGCCTGCTTCACAGGCCCAAATTGCAGGGTATTTAGATGAAGTGAATCATTCAACAACCAACCTTCCCTTGGAGTCTGCACAGGAACCCAGGAATAGGTGTGAAGCCAGGAATAGGTGTGAAGCCAGGGTGGGATGAAATTAGAAAGGAGTGGGGAAATTTTGGGTGGAACCCAAAATGAAAACACGGAGATCTGTGAGCATCTGGAAGCTGAACCAACATGAGGAACCTGGTTCCTATTTGGTTTGCCTTTTCAAAATTGTTCCCTCATGAATTCATTTGGGATTTTCACAGTGGATTTATCCTTTCTAGCACTAACACAGCACAGCAAACTGTTCAAGGTGAATGCCCAGCAGTGCTGGCTCCAGACCAGCCATGGACAAAGTACAACCTGGAAGAGGTGGAGGAAGCTTATTTCTTCACAAGTATTTGGGATCTTGGAGGACTCACTGTTAAAGAGACTCCATCTGAAAACATAGACTCTTGCAGAGTTTTATCCCAGGAATTGCAGCTTGTCAATGTGTTCAGGAGGCTTAGCACCTACTGAGAGGAGGAGAAGACCTTACAGCAAACCCTTCCCTAACAAAAGCAGCTAACTAGTTGTAGTTAACAGGAAAGCTCTCTGGTGGGTCAATATTACAGCACACAAATCCGTTTTTAAGATGATTATACAGACATGTCATAGCTCATACAGTTGGTCTTTGTGATGATATGACACAACTCAGTGGAACCTCAGTGCATTTCTATCAGCATTAAAGCAGGACAGGGGGAAATGTGGCATTTTCTAACCCATACAAAGCATTTCACTGTTTTACACTTGAGAACCATGTAATCTATTATATCTGTTAAGACTGCATTTTAATTTTAATAAGCCCAAACTATAAATATTTAAAATTCCCCAACTATTTTTTTAAATAACTATAATTAAATGTAGCCCTGCCTCTGAGGACAAAGGAACAGTTGCACTACTATAAATATTAATGCTAAATTTACTGAGAATGAAATACATTCAAGCAACCTTATAAAATTTTGAATAAAGCCACACTTCAAATGAGAACTTTATTAATGCTGTTGGTAACAGACATGCAGAGATAAATCTCTGACCTGCTTGCAACACCTGGCAAGTGTTTGGAGCTCTAGGAGACCCCCTTCACAGAATCACAGACTGTTAGGGGTTGGAAGGGACCTCTGGAGCTCATCTAGTGCAACCCCCCTACCAGAGCAGGATCACTAGAGCAGCTTGCACACGATGGGGTCCAGGTGGGTTTGGAATCTCTCCAGAGATGGAGACTCCAGCACCTCCCTGGGCAGCCTGGGCCACTGCTCCAGCACCCTCCAAGGAAAAAAGTTCCTCCTGCTGTTCAGCTGGAAGTGCCTGGCTGCTAGTTTGTGCCCATTGCCTCTAGTCCTGTCCCTGGGCACCCCAGAACCAAGCCTGGCCCCAGACTCCCCTTCCTCTCAAGCCTTGTAATTATTTGAAGCCTGATATACTCTGACTTGGGACCTGAGAAGGCTGAGACAGATCTGAATGGTTTTCCAGCTCCTGCTTGATGACAGAAGATTTAATCACCATATAGCTCTAGCAGGATTTGTTTAGCACAGCACTCGATTATCGCCATGGCAATAAAGTGCTAGGCTTTTTATATGGTTTCCCATTGGTAAGGAGGATGATTTTCCCTCAGTTTATTTGTGCTTCGAGCATATAGTTTGGAAAATGAAACATAGTTACTTCTTAGGAAAAAAGATGGAAGTTATTACTTCTTGGGGGTTTTTGTGAGTTTTGTTTGTTTGAGTTTTTTGGTTGGTTTTTTTCTGAGAACTGCTTTTTATCCAGCCAGTAACCAGCCTGTCCATCCTTAGCCAATTCAGAAACGAGCTGTAAGGTAATGTCATGTAAACTCCTGCCCCCCACATCACCCATGTCTACATGGGCATGGTGGTGACAGGTTGATGCTTGGACTTGGTGATCTTAGAGGTCTCTCCCAACCTTAATGATTCTGTGATCAACACTACTATTATTGCTCAGTGCCAAGAACCTAGTGAGCTTCCAGCCTCTGCTAGCCCATCCAGAGAGGTCAGGGATCATTTGGGATGTTTGGATATCCCATGTCCTCCATTGCCCAGTTGGAGCAATCTGGTTGCATCCATGGCCATGCTTTCAGCTTGCCACATGGACAGACCTAAATCTATGGGAGGGAAAGACTTCCTAGAGCAGTTTGTAAGGAGATAATGGGCTTCAACAGAAATATATGGGCATTTTGCATACTTAGCCAGTCAGTCAACCANCAGGAGACCACAAGGGATTTTCAGACTGTGCCTGACATCAGATTGTATCTTTTCAAGAAATAGATTAGGACTTGCTAGCTCTTCTTACCTCCATGAGTTGTTTTATGTTTTTGTTTTATGTTTTTCCAGAGAAATTTCCAGTGTCCTGTGAAGTCCTCAGAGAGGTTAAGATCCCTGAGAAGGTGCCTGAACTCTCTGTCTGACAATTCAAGCAGAAATGGTCAAGTCCTTGCCAAAATTCCAGTGCTTTAACTCCTCCAGTGTCTTCTCTACCAAATAGAGAAAATGACTGAGAAACAAGAATTCAACTTATTGAAGTTGAATTTAAGTCTAAGCAGACTTAGACACTCCAAAAGTGAAGCCTCTTTCTAGCAGACATTTGGCAGTTGACATGGAGATACCTGAGGCCCACATGCCTTTTACTTGCAGGTATTTTATATATGAAGAAACAAAGCACAGTTCTCAGAACTTAACTTAGTTTGAAGCTTTCCTCTCTTCTGAAAATGAGATGCAAGTGTTGAAATTGGCCAAAAAATAGCCTGTATCTCTGTAAATAAAAACATGGAAATACACAGCCTGCAGTAAAAGCAGCAAGAAGGCATTATAGCAAATTTCCAGACATTCCAGGAAAAGTAATTGTTAAGACAAGAGAGAAAACAAAACAAAACATTTGAAGGCTGCCTTAAATAATTTAAATTAAAAGGTTTTTAATTAAAGTCACCTGAGCATATTAAATTGGCCTTTTTGTCCCTCTAAATGATCGTCCCTGGTGGGGCAAGGTTGCTTTCTGCTCTGTAAGGGACTCAATAGTCCTTCATCCTCTTTAGCTTCAGCCTTACTTGCTTTCAGCCTCCTTTGCACCAAATGCCCAGCCTATTTTTCCTGGGAGTGTTCCAAAGGTTTCCCAGGGAAAACAGATTAGGTTTACTACAACTGCAGCAAAATTATGCAAGAGAGTAGTTCAAATGAGTGGCAATTGATAATAAATAATAATAATAACTATAATAGCAACAACAATAATAAAATACTATTATACAACTATTATTATTATTATCATCAAAATAATAATTCCAAAGTCTAGAGAAGTTGTGGGTGCTATCCACTCACATTCTGCCTGGCTGCTAGTAACTTTCTGAGCTCCCTTGTTTTATTCAGCCTCTTATTTATGCTGCTGCATATATAAGACACTGACAATAAATCTAAATGGATGTGACACCTTTCCAGCTTTCTGGCTTAAGTCCTATTAGTCTGCAAACACTAGAGCATGTTGGTGTAAACCAGCAATTTTTGGTTTGCTATTAGAACTGTGCTAGATAACAGGTTTAAAAATGTGTATTTAAAGGACACAAATCATGGTCTACTGGCAAAACAAATGCTGCCATATCCAAAGGATATTGGAAAGGCTCAGAAGAAAACAGAGAACTTCCTTACTTTCTTCTGTAAGGGAAATGTGGGAAAGTTCTGCTTTTCCATAGCATGGTGGACATGGAGAAAATCCTTTGTCCCCTGAAATGATATTAACCACCAAATGGAATCCTAAAAGACTAAGTAGATGAATTTGTTTATGCCAAAAGTGATTTTCAAATCATACCCTCAGCAGATGAAACTGTGACCTTCTCCATTCCCAAGACCCCCAAGGAGGAGAGGACAGCTACTGTCTTCTATTAAAATTTCATGAACAATAAGCTGTGCTAATAAATTTATCTATTTCTTATTTGAATAATGCAAGGCACAGAAAGGATTTTTTCCCCCTTATTTTGAAAAATGTAAAGTGCTTACATAAATATTTCAGTATCCTGCTCAATAATTGGTGTATCTGACCAAAAATGGTCATGGGGCACCAATAAATTGATAACAAAAGTTCCAGGAGTCTCCAAAAAGTGGTAAAAGCTGTTTCTGCCAATAAACAGCATTTCCTATGGGTTTGGGGTGCCAGTAGCAGTGACATCACCAGTGATGTCTTTGCTGGAAGCTTGTGCTGTTTTGAACTGCAGAGCAGGATGGAAACTTGGGCAGGAAGATAAGGACCAGTTTGGACAGCAGGCAGGCAGGAGGACTGCATTGCTGGGGATACAGCAGCAGCAAGACCATCTTTGCAGGCATCAGCCTGCCTCTAAATCCATAAGCCAGGCACAGTCTGAAAATCCCTTGTGGTCTCCTGTGGCCCCTGGTGCCATAACTGTGCCCACAGCAGAGGGAGCATTAAACTCATTGCCCA
>VWZO01020315.1:7424-22460 GCA_013396975.1 Bucco capensis | reverse complement strand
GGCCACAAAAATGATCAGGTGTCTGGAACACCTCTGCTCTGAGGACAGGCTGAGGGAGCTGGGATTGTTCAGCCAGGAGAAGAGAAGACTTTGGGGGGAACTACTAGTGACTTTCCAGTACCTAAAGGGAACTTCCAAGAAGGCTGCAGAGGGCCTGTTTGCAAAGGCCTGCAGTGAAAGGACAAGGGGCAATGGTTTTAAATTGGAGAGGAGTAGATTTAAACTAGACATTATAAAGAAGTTGCTCCCCACGAGGGTGGTGGAACACTGGCCCAGGTTGCCCAGGGAGGTGGTTGAGTTGCCATCCCTGGAGGCATACCAGGTGAGGCTTGCCAGGGCTCTGGGCAAGCTGCTCTAGTTGGGGATGTCCCTGGCCACTGCAGGGGGGTTGGACTAGATGAGCTCCAGAGGTCCCTTCCAACCCAAACCAGTCTAGGATTCCATGATCTTCGTTCACGAAGCCGAGCCATACCTATAAATCCATAAGCTTATAGCTGGAGCTGAAAGTGCAGACGCAGATGAGATGACTCCACCATTCCAAGCCTTTCTGATGGTTCTTTCCCATCCTTGAAAACAATCTTATTACAAACCCAAGAATGATTTGCTCTAGAGGCAGCTGCATGTCAATAGACTCCAACACAACAGTCCAAGACTACTTCACAGGCAGCATTTTTTTCATTCAGGGCATTCATAACTCTAGAGTGAAGTGATATTTTTATGGTTCCCATTTTACATGTCAGGAAACCCAAGAAACGTAGGAAACTCACCAGAGCTATTGGAAAGAGGTGATATTTACATGCTTGGGACACAGTTTACAGACAACTGGAGAAGGAAAAGGAGTTTGGGGAATAGAGGAAGGTCCTGATAATTTGCTATTCCCTTTTTTCTTTCCAATCTTACCTTCACAAAACCTCTTGGCTTGATTTGATGTGCTAGTTTTGTTGTGTTACCAGAACACAATCAATTAAGAAGTCTGCAGATGCTATTTCTACAAGGTTATTGATAGCACTCAATTAAGAGCAGAAAAGTTCTGAAGCCTTTGGGTTAGTCCCCAGCCAGGCAGAACAAAACAGACATTAAAGGAGGTGCAGTGACCACATGAAAGTTACCTTGTACAACAAATTCTAAGATGATGTAACTCTTTCTTTCATCTTAATTGGGGTCTGTTTGAAGCTGAGCACTGCAAAGCTTGCAGGTGGTGAAGCTTGCTTTTGTCTCTGTCAGTATTGAGATGCTCTGCCATCAGCAGTTGCTCTCAGGAAATCAAAAGGAGACAGTTTGCTGTCATGAATGCTGATTCCTAAGCAAAGGGAAAAACACAGAGCAAGATATCAATGATTTCAAATCATTATCTGTTGTCTGCACTGATTAATTATTCTGACATGTTATTTGTACTGCAGTAGCACTTCAGAATATCCTTGTGCTGTCAGTGTATAAATCCTGTTAGTTCTAGCCTAAGCTCTTTCTCAGGTCTAAGTCAACAATCTTGTCACTGAAATGCCACCACACTCTCAGATGTAGATCCAGACCCATCTCCAGATACTCAAGAGAAGACTTAGAATCATAGAACAGTTACAGCTGGAAGAGACCTTGGAGATCATGAAAGCCAGCCTTTGTCCTAGCCCTATCACCCCACTAAATGATGCTCCCCAACACAACATCCACCCATCTCTTAAACACCTCCAGGGACAGTGACTCAAGCATCTCCCTGGGCAGCCTGTTCCAATGGCTGACAATCCTTGCAGCAAAGAAATTCCTCCTAATGTCCAGCCTGAACCTCCCCTGGCACAATTTCCATCCATTTCCCCTTGTCCTATCACTCTCTACCAGGGAGAACAGACCAGTCCCTGCCTATCTACAACCTCCCTTCAGGTAGTTAGAGAGAGTGATGAGGTCTCCCCTCAATCTCCTCTTTTCCAGGCTAAACAGGCCCAGATCTCTCAGTCTTTCCTCCTCAGGCTTATGTTCTAAGCCCTTTAGCAGCNGTATGCCCATCCAAGCCAAGAGCACTTAATTTCTCTAGGAGAATGCTGTGGGCAAATGTGTCAAATGCTTTGCTAAAATCAGGATAAATAACGTCCACAGCTTTGTCTTCATCCAGCTGATGCCTAAAGATTTGGGCTCATTCTGTAGATTTCTAGGATTATTAGAGACATATGAAGCTTCCTGAATTGTTCACATATTAGAAGCCACTAGGCCTGTTCCTAAAGGACTGTTTTGGACTTTCCCATGACTCGCCAAGGACATGATGTTTTGAAGAAGCCACCTGCAGATACCCTGAAGACAAAAGAACAGAAGAGGGCCAAGCCCCACGTGGGCCCTCTCCGAGAGGCCGAGCTGAAGACCACTGGGGCTGGGCCATTGGTACACCTAGTGCCAGGGTTGGCTATAGTTATCAATATGTTAATTACCAATAAAAATCTATAAAAGGTGCAATCCCTGGGGCAGGCTCACGCATCCATATTGAATATCCTGAAGGTGTGGAAGCTTCCAATTAAAGGTAACTCTATCTTTCTCCATTAACTCTGTACCAAGTGCCTATTTTCCAGAATTTTCGGCATCAGAGCAAGCGGGTCACCCAGTCATGGAAGGAGATCAGGTTTGTTAAACAGGACCTGCCCTTCATAAAGCCATGCTGACTGGGTCTGATCACCTGCTTGTCCTGCATGTGCTGCATAATGGAACTCAGGATGATCTGCTCCATCAGCTTCCCTGGCACTGAAGTTAGACTTACAGGCCTGTAATTTCCCGGATCCTCCTTCCTTCCTTTCTTATAGATGGGAGTTATATTTGCTCCTTTCCAATCAGCTGGGACCTCTCCAGTCAGCATTCACTTTGTGGGTTTTAAACACAGCAGGATCTACTGCTGAGCTTACCATTCCCAAGGTGGCAAGAGGACACACACAGGCCTTCAACCTTGACCTTGAGTCTCCTGCCCATGTCACAATGTGAACAGAGACCAACAGACTCTGTTGAAGAGTAGGTGTTCATTCTGTAAGTGCTGCTGCTTTCCCTTGACTTTCTGCTGTACAAAAATGCCTTTGACTCACAGAGCTGATGCTCAAGCCTCCCAACATGTCATGATGATTAAAATCCTGAGAGAGACACACAGAACAACATGCAGCCTAGTCAGCTGTTCCCAGCCACAAGCCTGGACATCCAGTACTGCACCATGGTGTGTTTCATGGATGTATCAGCACAGGTCTACACTCACTCCTGATTTCTCTGCTGCATGGAGGAAACCAAACCAGCTTCCATACAATGCTTCCCCTTATGTTTGTGATAGAAGGTCTTACCTTTCCTCTCAACCTGCACTTCTCCTGGAAGGGCTTCTCAGGCCACTGGAGAATTCTTGGTGGGACTCAGCCTCACCATCTCTGGCACTGGTCCTCCCTTCTTTATGTGTTCACAGAGTTGCACAGAACCTGGTACCTATGGCCCAGCAGCTGCTGCCCTTGGCTCTTGGTGTGTTGTGTCCAGTGAAGGTTTCTCTTCTGATCACCTGTGGTCAGGCTGTGCCTGGCAGCCCAGCCCACAGGCTCACAGCTTGCTGAATTTCTGTCTGATCTGCTGGAGCACAGGCACTGGGGAATTTCACAGAATCATTAAAGTTGGAAGAGACCTCTGAGGGCATCAAGTCCAACTATCAGCCTATCACACCCAAGTCACTAAACCATGTCCCTAAGAACCACATCTATATGTTTCTTCAACCCCTCCAGGGATGTTGACTCCACCACCTCCCTGGGCAGCCTGGGACAATGCCTAAGCACTCTTTCAGGGAAGAAATTCCTCCTTATATCCAATCTAAACCTCCCTGGTGCAACTTGAGTCCATTTCCTCTTGTCCTCTCACTGGTAACCTGGGAGAAGAGACCTACCCTGTCCTGTTCTGTCCCATTGGAAATTCAGTGGGTGACAGAGCTGGCTACAGATAGATGCAGGTAGCAGCACTAACCCCTACATGAGAAGCTGCTTTTCTTCAATGCCCTGTGACTTGTGACTGCTTAATTAAAAGCAGTCTGGTATATTTGAGACAAGGACTTTAATAGGATTGAATGACAATCAGAGAGTCTCCAGACTACAACATGCATTAAGTTTTTTTGGATACAGATCCATTAGCTCCCATGGAATGATTCCAGGTTGACTGGAGAGGTTTTCAATAGACTTTAATTAATGCCAATAATGAGAATGATAGGTTCTTTCCAGACATGTGTTAGGTAGACAGTTCCTATGCTGCAGGGGAAAGGCTGGGCTTTGTTTAGTCTTGCATTTAGTTTTTTTTGTTAGAGCTATGGTCAAGGCAAGTCCTAGAGAGCCAAGACTTGACAGAGGAGATGTCCCCAGCACACAACCCTGGTTTTCTGTTTTAAAACTGAATTACTGTAACACACTCCTATCATCTGTTTCCACAGTAAATCACTGGGGACCAATGCCTCAGCTCCCAGTCACCAGAATATCCAGTTACAAGAATGCCTAATTAATGGGGAGAGCCAGGAAAACAAAGAGGAAGCTTTATAAAACAGACTGGAAAAGAAATTAACTATAGACCCCATATCTGCTAGTAGGGAAAAAAAAGATATTCAAGAGCCCTGATTTTGCATCTTGCAGCTGCACAGCACTCCCACATACTACCCATGTCAAGCTGGCTCCAATATTGGAGACAGCCTGTGGAAAAGGAAATAATCAACACCATTTCAGCAGAGAAATAAATTGCCAAGTGGGCATTAAAATTTTAGTAATAAACTAAATGCATATGCTAATCTACTCTGTATTATTTAGAAAAGACTCTTTTGGATCAAGAAAGGAATAATCTGCACAAAATTACAATGAATGGAGGTGTTTATCATCAAGAGGTCTTTGAGAAAGGAACAAGCAGCAGATTCCTGTTAAGCTTGCAATTCATCCAAAGTTGATCACCGAGTTAAAGGTGAAATGTGAAAGGACTTGGTTAATTTTATCTGAGCCTGCTCTGGCAGGCTCTGGAGAACAAAACTCAGTGCTGCCAGGCATATGATCTTTGGGGGAGAGTTTGGGGCAGAGAATAGCTGCCCTAACACTGGAGCAGGTCCTTGGTGTTCTTCAGCCTCCAGAAAAGAGATTTTTCTTCTCACTCAGATTAATACAGAGAATTAAAAGCAGCATTTTGCACTGCAGCAGCACTGGATGATTTGAAACTTATTGCTGCTTTATAACCTGATTTAATTCTGTTTCTGTGTTGAACAGGATCTGTATCACACACTTGCAATTTCAATTTCAACTATTAAGTTGAAATTAAATAACCAAAACAAACCAACAAACAAATACACATGCTCAAAGTGTACTTTTTTATCTATTGTGCCATTTCACTCTCATTAGCTGCAGAAGCAACACATGGCCTGGTTGGAAGTTTCATCCACAGAGATTTGTAAGTTTTGTAAGCTTGTGTGTTAGTTTTAACAGAGCTTCTCCTATGCTTAGCATCAGTAGAAGCTCTAGGCTTTACTGGCTGCTGCCAAAAAGGACATAACCTGTTTAGAAGACTGCTGAACTGATCATGATCGAAGTAATAGTTGAAGTCTCATAGTATTCTGTGTAGGTCACATACTGTTATATATATGTAAAATAGTATAATGTATATAACATACATTTTTAGATATATTATATAGCCATCTCTATTTTTGTTCACTTTATGAAAGGCCCTTACTGAAATCTTGGAAGTAATCCTAAATTTACCCCTGAAAGAGAGCAGATGTTTATTTTAGCTCCTTTGTTGAATCAGATAAAAAGGATACAAACAAAACAGGGGTGGAGGGCAGAGGAAGATGAGCTTATTTGTGTATGGTAAGCTCATATAATTTATTCAATGACTGCCAAATTGTTCACAAATAAACCTCAAACTCAAATGATGAAAATTTGGTAGTATGCTTTCTGCCATTTGAGTCTCCTGAAACTTTGACATAGTAAGAACAACTCTTTCACTAAAAAAGCTAGAGCTGCCCAAAAGCTGGAGTAGTGCAGGACCTGCTCCATACCCAAGGGAAGAGCTTCTACTGACTCATATTGGCTTGGGAACAGCACCTTTAAACAGGTCTGAGATATCATTTCTTACACATGCTTGAATTCAGGGCTTAAAATCTTAACTCTGTTTCGTCATTTACATTTCACTGACATCAGGGACCTCTTGATCAAACTTTGGAAACCCAAGCAATATGCCTCTCTGCCTCTTGATTCAACCAAAGCCTCTCCATGTTCTGGCTCAGGAGGACAAGGCAGGCACAGACATCACAAATATTGGCTTGGATGGGCATACGCTCCACTGGGTTAAAAACTGGAGAGAGGGCTGAGTCCAAAGAGTTGTGATCAATGGAGTTCAATGCAGCTGGCAGCCAGTCACGAGTGGGGTCCCACAGGGCTCAGTCCTGGGGCCACTCCTGTTCAACATCTTCATCAATGATTTGGCCCAGGGGATGGAGTGCACCCTGAGAAAGTTTGCAGATGACACCAAGCTGGGTGGCAGTGTGGATCTGCTTGAGGGCAGGGAGGCTTTCCAGAGGGATCTGGATAGGCTGGATGGCTGGGCCAAGGCCAATGCCATGAAGTTCACTAAGGCCAAATGCCAGGTGCTGCCCCTTGGCCATAGCAACCCCCAGCAGTGCTCTAGGCTTGGGGAGCAGTGGCTGCAGAGCTGCCAGGCACAGAGGGACCTAGGGGTGCTGAGTGACAGCTGAACAGGAGCCAGCAGTGTGCCCAGGGGGNNNNCTAGGACAAAGGCTGGCCTTGATGATCTTCAAGGTCTCTTCCAGCTGTAACTGTTCTATGATTCTATGATTCTATCTCTCATTAATGCATGTCTTCAACTAGCAAAGAGGCTTGAGATTAATGTGAGTTAAAAGTAGTTGTTAATTGTGTCTTGATGTTTATTACCAAGTGTACATCAGTTATTAACATCTACTCAGCCCTTACAAGATGCTACCCTTCTGGCAAGCCAACAACATTCTAGCTGGCTTAATGCTCACAGCTGCACTCCACTAGCTTTGAGCTTGCTCCTCCTGACAGCCCTTGGGTACAGGGCATGGAGGCTGGCTCTAACTTTACAGAGTCCAGGTAGCTCTGAAGAGTCTCTTCCAAACTCTTAGTTCCAATTCCTGAAAGACAGTCTGTCCTGCTCCCCTTCTGGTATTTCCATACTGTCCCTTGTGACTGACCTAGCTGGACTAAACAGATTTTTCTACCTTTTTTTATTTTATATCCTACCTCCCTAGGCTTTTTTCTGTATCTTTGGTTCTTTGATGCCAATCACTCTCCCTATCTGATCCCTTAAAATGGAATCTCTGAGAACATCATCACTCCTTCACTGATCTGTTATTCTCAGATCAGCTAAAAATTCTTCAAAGGCTTCTTCCTCCTGCATCCTCACATGAAACCTCTGTCCTTCAAAAGTTCAGGTCTCCTTGGGAGTGCACTATTCCTTCAATTGACTTTCTGTAGCTGCATGGATTACCCTCTCACCCTGCCTTGCTTTCACTCCATTAAAAACTCAGACAGCTCCTAGTCCTGTAATATTCCAGAAAATAGCTGTGAGCTTCCTCGTGATTAATCTAGCTCCTGTAGATGGCTTTGAGAGCATGATGGGAACCTTCTCAAGGAAACTGCAATATTTCCAGTGTGTTTTGGAGCCCCTGAAGAGCTATCACCTTTTCTCTCACTTTCTCTTTTTCTTTCCTAGTTAATTCCTTCCTCTTTTTCACATCCTGCTTCTGTTACCTTATGGTACTTAATGCACACTCAGAGCAAGACTTGTCCTGGAAAGAGCATGGAAGCATGCTGCAGAGGGTGAGCATCAGTCAGAGTGCACTTGCTCAGCACTCAGGCTGGCTTTGCTGTCTTCAGTATCCATCTATCTAATTCCTGACCAACCTCCTTTTAGATATGAAACCCTAGAGATCCAGCATCTGCTAATTGTATGTATGGCTAGGCTTTGCGAACAAGATCCAGGGAGGGTTCCTTCCATGCTCCTCCTCAGTGCCTTTTCCAAGCACGCTGATAAAAAGAGGATAGCAGATAGCACCCTCGAGCCTGTGCTAGGGATTTTTTTAGGTGAGACACAGCATGCACAGAGCTGGACCCACCCTTTAGTCCTAAGGTTTATCTGCCAGGGCCTAGCAAGCTTGGATGCTGGCAGCCAAGTCCTTAGGACGGAGGTTTTATTAGAGTGTCCTTCTCTTAGCTGGAAGGCCTTACAGGGCTAAATGAGCTCCATCTGCCCGGGTTTGGAATCAGAGTTGTCCTTCTCCTAGGATGACTGCCAGAAGGCTAATGAGCTCATCCTACCCATGCAAGGATTCTAGGAACATGGGTATCACTCCCCACCCTTTCCCGTGGGCAATGAGTTTAATGCTCCCTCTGCTGTGGGCACAGTTATGGCACCAGGGGCCACAGGAGAACACAAGGCATTTTCAGACTGTGCCTGACCTGCTAATTGCATCTCCAAGATTTGACTTTTGTTGTGTTCAGAAGGCTACAGACTCCCCAGCAGAGACCAACCTAAACTGTCCTGACAGATGGTTTGGGTTTTTTTTAGTTCCTCTAACATGCCCTAGCTGAAACCCCACAGCTTCACAGCAATTGGAAAGGGGCAGTGGTGGAGGAGGATGGGTGCTGAGGCCCAGCAAGGGACCAAGAAGGTCACACCTAAGGAGCAGGATGCAGCAGCCTGAAAGCCAAAACCCCTGACTGTTCTAAGGGGAGTTTGTGCAAGCTGCTCCAGGTGATCCTGCTTTGACAGGGGGGTTGGACTAGATGTTCTCCAGAGGTCCCTTCTAACCCCTAACACTCTGTGATTGCAGTAAGAGATTGGTGCCCTCCATCCCCTCCAAGGCTATTTAGCCCTGCTCCTTCTATCTAGCAAGGCTGTACTTTGAAGGTGTGAGATGGTCCACATTGTACCTTCATTCCAGAACAGTTCTGGAACCCTTTTTTTCATCCATCCTGGGTGCTACTTTCAGTGCCACTTTTCATCACTCTGATCATCTTCTGCTTGAACATTCCCAGGGAAAGTAAAGGCTGAAATGAAATCAAAACAAGTTTTGAGATTCATCTTCTTGGAAAAATCAAGGCATTCAATGTTTTTGGACTGAGAAAAGATTTCCAAGCAGTAATTATTCCACTCACAGCAGTGAATATGTGCATGCAGAAAATGAGGATTAAAACCAAGGACAAAAAATATAATATTTTCTTGCAAACGTTTGGTGTTTTTCTTGAAGAGCTGGAGAGGCTCTGCTCAATGGCTGTTTCTAATTTAGGCAACTTGTTCCTGTGAGCTACAACAAAAGGAAAAGGAAAGAAAGAAAAAGCACAGAGCAGTATGTTTTGAATTGTAAGATGTCCAGAGCTTTTGTCTTGCCTCTCACAGTGTGCAATCACCAGGCACTGAGGCTGCTCCAAAGCTCTGAGGGTGAGGGTCACAGAATGCCAGCAGAAAGGACACAGGCTACTGTGCACATAGAAATGAGATGCCTTCAGCCAGAGTGCTGCTCCCAGAGCTGCTGAAGTGGGTCCTACAGCCAGCAAACTCACACCTCAGGCAAGGACCTCCTCCCAGCCCAAATTTGACAGGTGGCAGGAATTAGTTTTACTCCTCATGGAGGATGAAGTAGTGGCTGAGACCCACGTGGATCACCAGGGTTAGGCCTTGCAAGCACTGCATGTTATTTCCTGAGCTCAAGCAGATCTCCTCCCAGTCAGAGGGCATGGCACCCACCTGTGCTTCCTGTACCTCAGCTGTCTTAGATGGTCCTGNTTTGTGGCCCTCCTCTGCACCTGCTCCATCAGATCCAGGCTTACACTTGGCTGGAATGCTACCTTCACATGGATAGGTTTCCTCCAGCAGGCAATGACTCAGTCATTTATGGCTTTCCAGGTCATTCCACCAAATCTGAGGAGTCCAGAGGCCTGGATTCAGCTCCACTTGCACTTCCAGCTTCCTGAGAGAAAAAAACCAGACAGGAACTGCCACCAAAGGCCAGGAGGTGGGTGAGGAAGAGTGGAAGACAGAATGACAGCATCCAGTGGAACTGAAAGGTGGCAATCCCTGGTGAAAAGACACACTTCTGCAGACCACAAGGGATTAAGCTGTGAACACATTCCCAGGTGAAGCTGCAGATGCCAGAAAATCCAAGAGCTGAAGAACAGAACTGCATGTTGTACATCAAGAGAAACTGGAATCTAACAAATAATTAGAACCTAATTATTGAACTAGACATACAAGTCCCACCTGCAGGCTTAAACCAAACTCTGTCATTGTCCAGGATGAGACAGCCCCAGTGCAGGGGACAGGATATTCCACATCCATCTCTTAGAAGGTTGCTTCACCTCAACCAGAAACATCTGTCTAGCAGGTAACTGAATCCAGTCACACTTGACCCAGCCTGCCTAATCTGTTTTCCTCCAAATTATGGTTAAGCAATTCCTATGCACTCTTGTGTATGGTTTTGTGTGTACAGCTGCCATATGCAGGCTCTAGACATAGTTGGTTTTATGGTAGGTTCTCAAAAGCAAATAATTCTAAGTGATGTGGACCTGCCAACAAGTCATATCCTGACTGTTTTATTCTTACCCATCATGTCTTCCCATTGGCTTAATTACTCTGCAGCTGCTTCAGGAAGAGTATTTGCATCTTTGAGCCACCCTGCACAATTCCTGTTTGCAGCACATCATCTTCCCTCTTTGCAGAGTTGCTTCTTATGTATAGCTCTGGAGGCAGGAGCCACCCTGCACTTGGAATTGCACTAACAGGAGAGAAATAGAAGGTTCCTGACTGCAAAAAAACTCTTCATCCAAGCTTGAGACTAGAGACAACTTGCTGGTGCAACAAATGGAGTGGAAGAACCCAGTAAGAGGCAGTTAGGGCCCAAGTTTCACCTCAGACAGTTACAAAAGCAGTAATGACTAATGCCTAAGCTTCTCTGCTGCCTGCTGTGCAGGGGTTTTAGGGGTGGAATGCTTGTTGATACCTGTGGGTGTCCTAAGTGCAGCTCATGCCTGAGAGGGGGACAGTTATGAGGCTGGAAAGAAAGGACAGTTCTGCCCTTGATTTCTTCAGCCTATCTGAGATACTGACAAAGTATCTTAGCTTTTGCTAAGGCAAAAGCCTTAGCTTACAGGCTTCTCTTTGTGTTCTGCAGTGGGTTGGATTCTTTCTGTCTAATGATTTCCCAAGCTGCCTCTTTATCAGCAAGTCAAGGCTGCTCTTCTTTGTTTATGAGTGTATCACCTCTACCAACCATGTCATGAGGAATTATCATCCTTATCAATAATAATTTATTAGCTCCTACAACTTCCAGACACTTTCCAAGCACAAAAGAAAGCAAACTCTGTGCTCTTGGGGGTATATTTTTACATGCTTTTTTGCTCCTGAGTGTTCATATTCCTCAATAAATCAGAAGGAAGAAAAAACCAACCAAACAAAACAGTGAAAACAGGATAAGCATCCAGCTGGTGCCTATCCCCATCCTGAGAATACACAGTTTGTACAGCACTGCACTCAGGCAGAGGATTCTCCTGCAGCCTCAGTCTGCTGGCACGTGTAGGGATCCTGCAGCAGCAGCAGCAGCAGGCTAACCACTGCTGACTCACCAGGGCAAGTATGGATCATCAGACTCCACTCTGAGGAGGTTATCACTTTGCCATTTGATTGTTAAACACTTTTCTCAGGAGCAGGGAACTATTATCTCTGTGTGTGAGGATTTTGTTTGAAGTAGAGGCTCCTCTTTCTTGAAGACAAGATCCTTATTGCTGTCATGTGGAGCCAGGGTCCATCCTCCTCAAGGGTGTTTTTTTGCTGCATCTACAAAACCATTTCAGGNGCGCTTGGAAAAGGCGCTGAGGAGGAGTGTGGATGGAGCCCTCCCTGGAGCTTCGTTCGCGAAGCCGAGCCATACATACATACATACAAACAAAACCATTTACTAACCATTTAACAAGCTGCTAGAGGGATGGGAAACTAACTGTGATTGCTGCTTTGCCCTCACCCAAGGGACAGGGTAGGATATGGGAGCACAGTGTCCTACAAGTCCAGCTGCAAAAAAAGTCCTTGTTGAGTGAAATCAGGTAGATCTGTGCTGTCTGAAGCCACCTGAGAAGAAGAGACTATCAGGGTGGCAAAACTGCACTAGCTCTTCTCTCTCAGTCTGAGTTGATAGCAGTGTTAGGAAGGACTGGCACCACGAGATGAGATGATAACACATAGTCTTGGGAGTGCTCCGAACACAGAGGCCAACAGGCACATCTCTGCTGGAGAACCTGCTGGCTTCTGGAAAGGAGCAGCTGCCTGGGAGGAATTGGCCTTGAAGCACTCTTGCTCCCCAGTGATGAGGGAAAACATCAGCTGACACAGGCCAAAGCATGATGAGGACTGCTTGGCAGCCTAGCAGCACAGATGACTGAGTCTGGGAATGTCTCTGGACACTCCGGTTTGTCAGTGTAGATGCTGCCATCAAGCCTCTAAAATAAGTAATAGAAGCCAGGGGGAATACTGATAACAAAAAGCCTCATAGTGCACACTGAGGTAGGTTTACCTCCAGCAAATTAAGGGAATAACTCAATGGATCAGCTTGGTACAGTATCTTCTGAGACTCCTTTTTAGAGCCTTTTCTTGATGAAATGACATTTGTATTGTACACAGTGTCATCTTAACAAACTAAGCACAAAGTTATATACTAAGCTCATAAATAACTTACTCTGCTCTTCATTTTCTCTTGCATGCAGAGCTTTAATTTGCTCTTTCTGCTGCTCCTCCAGCTTTGAATGCTTCTTTTGTTGATTATTATAATGTGTTTGTAAATGTGCACTGATGTCTTCCCTGAGGTGTCTCCTGAGCCTTGTGTCAGCAGGTGCAAACTCCATCCCCAGCTTCTGTAGGAATTCTTGGTGAATAAGAGATCCTTTTGCATCTGTATCATACCTTCAAAAAGAAATACTCTCTTTAAATATTTATGTCTTCCTCCTAGAAAGGCACTGCAGATGTCCTTAAATGACTTAACAGCTTAAATCTCACTGACTTCCCTGCCTGATAGAGGTGCCATAGCACACTGAGAATGAGTGACTTTCTATGAGACTCAAAAGATAGAGCTTGTGCATTGTAATCAGAGAGCTGACACTGAAAATACTACCATGAGGAGAAAATTGTCAGCCCTGAGTACTGAGATGCAGAGAACTGGGCTCTCAAGTGTCTCAAACTGGTCACACAGGTCTGAGATGCTCAGAATTGTAATCATCCTTCAGAAACATAGGTTTAGCTTCACAAACACTTCTCCTGTTTTCTAAAGTATAAACCTCTCCATAGGCTTTTCCGCTCTGCATTTTCCTCCCCTGCTAGTGTTCCTATGCATGGTAATGCCAAATTTAGCCTCAGCTCCACTCTAATTCCTTTATCCAAGCTCCATCAGGCATGTAGGAGATTTTAACTGCTCTCTAAAAGGAGTGGCTGATGAGAGTGAAGTTGTGCAGCACATAACTGTGTGAGAAGGACATTCCTCAGTGTGCCATTGCATCCATGAAGGATAAGAATGGAAGGGAAGATCTAATGGAGGAGAAAATAATTCAGAGGTAATCAGAGCTATGAAAAATCCATATCGTCAACACAGTTTGAAACCCAACTGCAATGCACTCAGCTTCTATAGGGTAGAGAGTAATTATTTCTTTAAAATAGAGCTGTAATGAGGGTAGCTCTTTATATCATGTCACATCCAGCTGATAATCCATGCCATTTCCCACACAGCTTATAGCACAGCTCCTCTTTGTTGGAGGCAGACAAGTATTTCCCCCCCCACTTCACAACAAATTACTTGTCTATAAAAACATTTCATGGTATTACTTGCCATCTTTACACAGCATGAAATTACCTCACTTTCTTTTGTTAGGTAGCATTCTTCTTTCCACTGAATCACATTTATTTAGGTGGAAAAATGCTGTAAATAAATGTAGTGCTCTGCAAAGGAGAGGCTGGAAGCTGTGCCTCCAGGCAGGCATGCAATGTGGACTGTCCCCACAGCTCCTTGGTGGAAGCTTTGTGTCTGCAGTTCCCCCCTGACCTTACACACCTGGACCTGACTTTTGCCCATCACAGGCTGAGGGAGGCATTTTTGTGTATCAACAAAATTGATGGAAAACAAGTTAATTTAACCAGTGACCCAAAGGTGTCATCCAGGAAGAAAAATGCATGTTAAGTTAAAGGGAGCAGGAATACTAAAGCTGAGAGGAAATCCTACCCTGGAATTCATCAGAAACTGAGCTATCTAGTTGTATTCTTGAGCTTAGCATGATAAGATGGAGCCTCCTGCACATCATGATCTGAGGTCACAACCACAAAAAAGTAAAGACTTCTTCTGCAGTGTCACCTATTGTCATTCAGTGCACTCCCAAAGGCTCTCTAATCCTAGGAAAGATGCATTCTTTTAAGAGCTAATCATTTAGAGTTGCCATACCTTGCCCCAAAGATGCTTAAATTCTTCTGGAGTGACTGGAATGGCAAAGCTGAACAAGACTTTTTTCAAGTCCCCTGGCTATGTAATGCCACTTCATTATCGACCTGTTAGCCTCACCTCTGTGCCTGGGAAAATCATGGAGCAGATTCTCCTAGAAGGTCTGATAAGGCACATGGAGGAGAGGGAGGTGATCAGAGACAGTCAGCATGGCTTCACTAAGGGCACATCCTGACTGACAAACCTAGTGGCTTTCTATGATAGTGTGACTAGCTCAGTGGACAAGGGACAAGCTGTGGATGTGATCTAGCTGGACTTGTGCAAGGCCTTGGACACAGTCCCCACAACATTCTACTGGCCAAGTTAGAGAGCTATGGATTGGATGGGTGGACTGTTCAGTGGATAAGGAACTGGCTGGCTGGTCACATCCAGAGGGGAGTGGTCAATGGCTCCAAGTGCAGCTGGAGATCAGTGCCAAGTGGTGTCCCTCAGGGCTCTGTACTGGGGCCTGGACTGTTGAATATTTGTATAAACGCTCTGGCCAGCAGCATTGAGTGCACCAGCAGCAAGTGTGCAGA
>VWZO01020312.1:31299-42365 GCA_013396975.1 Bucco capensis | reverse complement strand
CAAAGCCTCATATCTGTTCATTAAAGGCACTGGAGGAGGTGAAGGATCTTCATCTGCAACCTCACTTACCTGATTCTCATGTTCCAAAGCTCCATATCTATTCTGCAAATGTAATTGGCAAGATGTGGATGGCCTGGAGGGCTTACACTTGCCTTTCTGAGGAGGAACCAGTCTCCATTCCTCTCCATTACTTGTGTCTCCTCCTTCCTCCTGATGAAAGGAGGGAAGGGAATCCTCTACAACTTGTAGAGCCTCTGCCTGTTGCTTTTGCTGCAGGGTAGAACTCCACCAATCAATTTTGTTCTCACATTCCCTGATACTTCTTAACCTATGTACTTACTCCCTCAGTTCAAGTACCTGCCTGAGCAGGTCACTGATCTGATCACACCTCACACAGGTGTCTCCAGCTCCTCCTGGTAGGGCCAGGCTCAAGCACTCTCTGCAGCCTGAGACCTGCACAGCTACATGGTTGTGTGGGAGCTCAGTCTGAGTTCCCATGCTCTTTCTTGCCGTGCTTTTGGTCCGTATAGTAACCATAGCTCCTAAATGCCAAGTGCCTTGGTGAAAAAAAAAAATAAATTTTTTTTTTTTTTCCCCTCTGCACTGCATGAAGGCCACACAGCTTTTGAACCGCCATGGCGCTCCTCGCTCCACCCACTCCTCGCCTTAATTGGCTGGCGTGGACTTCCTGGTTCCGCCACAGCTCAGGCTGTTCAGGTAGTGCTGTTATCAGCAACCGCCCTGCACAGCAGGTCTAAAACTCTCCTCCCGGCTCTCCTCAATCGGGAGTCCATCTGGCCATTTCTAAGGTTTTTAATGCACCTACAGTAGAACTTTTAATGTGAAACCTGTGTGAGCAGAGGATTAGCTCCTCTCGTTCCCACTCCACCTTTCTATCCCTAAATCCTGTTTCTCCAATGTATTTAGGCTTTGCTGGAAAAATATTTTCATGTATATTGTCAATACATTTTCCTGTATCTTTATTAATAAATGGAATGTTTTCTGTACTGGAGACAGAGTTTGATATTAGTATTAATATACAACATTACGTTATCTTTCAGATACCGTAAAGTTGGCAAGTTTATGTAGAACTGTCTTGTTGAGGAATGCTAAGGTGTATGCCTTCAAACAGAAGTAAATGGCAGATGTTTGCATCTTTGTATATGAACATTGCTATATGTGTTTTCTTTTAATCTAAAAATCCTAATGTTGTTTTAAATATGCTTATTTTAAACCTGGGTGATCATTACCCAGGTTGTGGTGTAATACCACAAGTGAGTATTACCCACTTGTGGAGGAGGAGGAGGAGAATGGGGTGTTAGTGAAATGTTTTTGTAAGTGTCCTTGCTTCTTAAGGTTAGCTGTAATACTGACATTCTACTTGTCTTTTCAATAAGCTGCAAGTTCAATGCATCCATGTTCATGTTTTTACAACTTAAACAGAAGTAATGAGTGGAAGTTGTTGAGCATCTTAAGTCTCCTGCAGGAATATTGAATTCTAGATGCTTGTAGTGGAATCAAACTAAGACTTATGCTCATCCTTATGGGGATTTTCACTGTATGGATAGAGTGATATTTCCATTTCCAACACTTTGTGCTTCCTGCAGTAAATACTACTTAGGACAACCTGAAGAGTTAGTAAACTAATATGCTAGACCACACCATACTATCTTAGGATTCACTTTTTAAGTATCCTTATCTTGAGTAATTGTGGGCTGCCACTAAAGGTTGCCATATATTGAAATTTGCTTAGGCAAGGTATTTTCAAGGAAAAGGACAATAGTTGATGTGTGAGAGGAAATTGAAATGTTCTGTGGGATTATTCCCCTGCTAACAGTGTTCTGGCAGTGTGACAGTTAACGGGACAAGGTATTATTGGTTTCCTCATTAATGATAGAAATCTGTTTCACGCTGAGGAAGCTGTGATGGCTGGATGAAATGCCAGAGGGTTGAAGGCAAGGGAAAAGCATATGTATGTTCTGAAACCTCTGTGGTCTGTCTTCTTTGCATTATGTCCAAATGGCTTATTTACATCGCATAATAGCTCACCATACAAAAAATGGCTTTTCTGAGAACTGACTCCTATTTCTTCTTAAGTCAGTTTTATGTTACAAGAGTATGCGTTTAAAATGAAGAGAGCGACTACTATACCTCTTGCTAACACTGTGGAGGCTGATAATTTTGGGCCTTCAGAAAGAATGATAATGTAGTTACAAGTGGAGATATTCCTCCTTACTGCAGAATACCTCACCCACCTCATTTATGTAATCTTCTTACTTGCTGTCACTGTTTAATTGATATCATTTTGCAGTCTTATCTGTGTTCTGGGGTGCTTTGAATTCCTTCTCTCCTTCAGCCATTGTTACAAGACTACACTTAAATCTCTTTTGAAGCTTAAGGGAACAAACCTCATGGAAAAAGAACCAAGTACTGTGATTCGGGTTGTATGTGTTTGCGCTTATGATTAGCTAAATGGAAGATTTTTCAGGCTTGTTTCTAAGTCAGTTGAGCAACAGACTAATGTATGTGTTCAGCCAATCTTTTTGGTGTCTTCCTTCATCTCATGTTTTGAACAGTGCTGACTGTCAGTACTCTGAGTAATGGTAAACAAGAATATCCTAATCCACAGTAGACTTTTTTTAGTGTGCATTGGGATATGCAAATGTATATTGAAGTACTTCCCAATTTTATCTGAGTATTTGTTTTTCTCCTGTGTTTTGATTGTGTTTACTTGTGCCTTATACTCTGACTGGAAGTTTCTTGGGAGTTCTTTAAACTTACTTTTATTTTTTTCAGAAAGGAGTCCCTTCCTTGAAATAGTGTTTTACTGAAGTGCAGGAGAAGTTTGGGTTTGCTGTATGTAAGAGTGGGGCTATTTGCTTTTTTACTTGCTTCCTCCAGTAAATAGTTCCTGCAAAAGTAATGTTTGTAATGCAAAACCAATGTCCCAAGTCTTGCTCTCTTTACTCTTCTCCTAGGACTTGAAAATACTACCAAACAGTGGTCTGAGAAACTTCCAGTCTTCACAGACTTGAAAGGCTAGTGTTGTATGGGTCAAGGTAGCAGTGGGGTCTGCTCAAATCTCTTGCAGGATACCCACAGCTATTATAAAACCTGTTATAAGGAAGAGTTAAAGTTTCATGTCTACAGGGCATGTAGTCAGTGAAACTTTCTTGTACTTTATTTTGTTAAGTGTTAGATACTCTGGCAACTAGAAAACGAAAGTTTTTCAACTGTCAGTAGTTTTTTAACTGTGTTTCCACATCAGTGACAAGTATTCCTGGCAGTTGTGACAAAGAGTATTTTGATAATTGCTATGTCTGGAAGACTTGCTGATGTTTTGTCTCTCTTGTATTTACAGAGTCATGCAACAGTTTAGGTTGGAAGGGGCATCTGGAGGGTGTCAGGTCCAAACCCTGCTCCCTTACTGCATGTGTGTGGAAGGGATGGCAGCACTCTTAGAGCTCTCTGGATGATATGTAGCTTCCTGCCTTTTGATCCTCTTTTGTTGCTATCTTAAGATTTTTGCTACTGTCTGTTTGCTTTTGATTTTTGTGTTACTTTTGCCATTCTAGAATCCTATCGTAGGAACATCCCTAAAAACAGAACATTTCAGACACATGCCATCTCATTTCTGTAGATCTTAATAATAACATAAATTTGCATATGGGACTTATTTGGGAAGCATCTTCCATATATGATAAAGGATTTTGCCTTTTGTCAGATTACATACATTTGTAAAATTATAGTTTTTCAAATTTTATTTCTTTACAGGCCAGAAGCAAAATTTGGATGAAGCAATCTAACTAAGTAGCCGTCATGAGCAGAAGCAAGCGTGACAACAATTTCTACAGTGTTGAAATTGGAGACTCTACTTTCACTGTGTTGAAACGATATCAAAACTTAAAACCAATAGGATCAGGAGCGCAGGGGATAGTATGGTAAAATTTCTTTAAGATTTAAATGTACTTTTAAATTCTCTTAATAGAATTTTCTGAGTCCTTTAACTCTTTATGTTACTGAGTAGGAGTGTGGAGAGCTACCTTTTTTTTCCATGCGAAACAGCAAGAGTAATTGTTCACCGTTTTCCTCAGCAACGGCAGTTGCTTTTTTACCTGTGTCCTTTTCTGCTTCCAAACTGATGCCCTTCTATGCAAACTCAGCCAGGTTTGCTTGGTCCCATAAATCAATGGGGAGGAAAAAAAAAACCTGGATAAAGAAACTAATCTTAATCCTAAACCATACTGTTTACAGTGAAAAAAAGCCACAAATACTCTATGTAATATTTGCTCCTTGTAAATGCTTTTGCTTTTTTTTTGTTTGTTAGGTTGTTGGTTTGTTAGGGGCCTGTTTCACTTAGCTTCATAATCTAAGTCGTTCCTGATACCTGTTAGTGAGCATGTCTGATGCTGACTGTCATTGTAATGTGTAAATACCTGTTGCAGCTTAGGAACATATGACCTAACAATACAATTCTTTGAATAGGAGCTCTGCTGTGTGGACTGAAGATTGGTGACAACTAGCTGTTTATATGCAGTTTCCTGTGTAGTCACAGTGCCCTGAAGTTAAATGGTGGTTTAAGTTTCTTGTGAGTTATTTGAATGTTCAAGGGAAGGATGTAGGTATTACAGGAACTTGCAGATTTTCCAATTTTTTGTAACTTAAGATGCTAACCAGAGACATAAAAATACAAAAAAAAAAAAAAATCAAGTAAGTGAAAGGTAGACAAAAGTATAATTTCCTCTAATGCTTTTTCCTGTAACAACTTTACTACCTTGGTGTAGTGTAGATCAGTGTTTAGAGAATGTGTGGTATGGGTAGGTTTTTAATTCATGTTTGTGTTTTAGCTGGGTTAATAATAAAGCAATGTGCTTAGTGCAGATGAAAACTTGAAGACCGGTACTCTACAAAGAGTTGTTTTTGAAATGATAACTTCTGGCATTAAGATTATGTAGTCTGTAAGTAACTGATCTCGATTTTTGTTTGCACGTGTGTTAATTAGAGGATGTAGACAGTTGTTTGGTTAGAGTTTGCTTAGTTGCTACAGAAATAAATGCCTGGAAAAGTTTCAGATGTTATTATTGTCCTGACTCCCAGTCATGTTTCTTCCTGTTTTACAAATTTACTGCCCCTCCTAGAGCTGAGATCCAAAAACTGACCATGTAATTTCTCTAATGTTATTCTGTAATTGCTGCTGGTGGTAATCGATGCCTTTTTAGTTAAACTGCGCTGGTTACCCTGAGAAGGACTGCAGTGTGGTTAAATCTTGCCCATGTCTGCAGGATATAGGGTATAATTGTTGTGATCTGGGATGCGTTTTTGTTTTGGTTTTGAGGGAATTTTGTTGTTTGTTTTAAAAAAAACACCCTGATCCAACTTGATTTGGAGGAATATTTAAGTAGATGACTTCATGCTTAACCGTATCTAGTACTGAAACAGACTCTAAGGTTACTGTTATGTACTGTAGATGCAGAAGTTTAAATACTGATGCAAGAGTTCTATGTTGCCAGTCGTTCCTGGGCACCTCTTTGCTACTCTTTTGTAAGATATTTCTTACCTTGGGTGTAGGTGGGGGAAATTCCAGATAGTGGTAAATGTAAATTAAAGAAAGTTGCCAGAATACGTTGTTTTGATTTTTTCTTTCTTTGATAATGTTGAAAAAGAATCACTCAAGCTTGCATACTATATAGACAATATGCTTTTTAAAGGAGCTAGTTGGATTTAGTAGATCTGACCATTTACTGGCAGATATTCTTCATTAGATTTGTGTACCACTCTTGCAAAGGGACAAGAAAACAGTGTTTTCCCTGCTGAGGCTTTTTTAGTAACCAAGACATATTTCCTGACTCTGCATGGTAGTCAGCTATCGTATTAACTCTTCCAGGAAACAATATCCATGCCTTCCTGTCATGGAAATATGATATGTATGGGAGCTGTCCCCAGTAACAGTCTTCATCAGTTGAACAGCCTGTGTTACTGAATCATATGACAATCTTGGCATTAGTCTGCAAACAAAGTACTATCCTTTCTTTTTACCAAGTAAAAGCAAGGCACATCAAGATGTTAAAGTTTTCCTAACATTTGTTGTTGTTGTTTTATCTTGACATTGACGCTCTGATTTTCGTGAGAATATTAAGCAACAGCTTAATTGAAAGCATAGGACCTTTATATAACCTATTTTCCCCTCTGTACATCTCCATCCCTTTCAGCATGAAGGTTTTATATAAAATTGATGTGCTTTTTATATTTGAAGTCTTTTGAATCTTTTTTAAGTGGTCTGTTCTTGAGTGCCAAAGCCTCAATATCTCTTTTAAGATATTTTTAGGAAGCAGAGATCCTGCATTACTTTGTAGAGATTGTAATGTATTAATACTATGAAGCTGTGAAACGTTTCTAAATTTGAGTTTTTCAGCATACAGGAGCACTTTGCTACACTCCTTAAAGCTGAATAATACTGGAAATTTGGTTTATCTGCAGACTTGATACAAGATATCTGAAAAAAGTGGCAACTGCCACTGCTTAAAGGACCTTGACACTGAGATGTAATAATGTTATTTTTAATTACAGCGCAGCTTATGATGCCATCCTTGAACGAAATGTTGCAATCAAGAAGTTAAGCCGACCATTTCAGAACCAAACCCACGCTAAAAGAGCCTACAGAGAGCTTGTTCTTATGAAGTGTGTTAATCACAAAAATGTGAGTCAGTGTCCTGCTTTAACTGTTGAAGAATTAACTAGAAAGTTATCCTTCGTAAAAGTCTTAAGAGTGACTATGAAGTCACTTTTATGGGCATCCGCTGTAGGTTATAGAGAATTTCATTACATGTTTGTATCTCCATGATAAGTACAGAAGGGTCTTTCAGAAGATCTATTATTGACTAGTTTTAATACTTGTCCAGTCTTCTCAGGAAGGGAGTCAGTGTTCCATTGCTTACATTTTACAAACAGCTGGCAAGTAATAATATCATGAATGGTAAGTGCATCATTGTTTCTGTTGCCCCTTCAGCAAGATAAAAGAGTATGTCTTCTAAGGTGAGAGCCATAGAAGACATACTCTGTCTTCTGGCTACATGGGAAAATTTTGTATTTTTTCTAAGACAGAGGTGGTGTATACGTGGATCCTCTGAAGGAAGTTTTACCTAATAGCATAATTTGTATGGTGCTAAACTATTGCAAGCCTGCCTGACTCTTGATGAGTAGTAGCTTGACCTATTTCTACACATCCCATCCATTCTTAGCAACTGGGAAATGTCCTGAAGCAGCTCCAGGAGTCTCTTTTTTCCTTTGTGTGGAGTTGTTGCTTCACTTCTGTTAATGCCAAAATGGTATGTCTTAGGTAGTCTTTATTCATTTTTAGTTTTATTTTTCCTCATATGCAGTAAAAATCTTCCCAGCTGTCTTCAAACTCAAAGTAGGAGGGAGTAGGAAAATATCACACTTGCCTTTTCCCCCTGCAATTCTGGAATGAACCTTTTGAGTGTTTGAATAATTTGGTACTTGTCTGCACAGAGGAAATAAAGATTTTTTGCAGTGAGTTCCATTGCAGAGGAGGACTAACTTCCTTAGGTTTTAAGCTTTGAATATTATCTTGTAAATGCAGTGTCTTTAGATTATGTGATTTGTGGAGGAAAAACACTAACTACTTCTAAAATCATTAGCATCTATTACAGAATGTTAGACCTGGTTGAGCCACGAAGCATCTTGAACTTCAATGTGTACTAGGAAGTTTGCATCAGAATACTGGTATTGGTTTTGAAATGTTATCTTTGCAACTCTGCTATTGGTGTAGAGCAATTATACTTCCTCTCCCATTTCCTACAGATTATTGGCCTGCTGAATGTGTTCACACCACAGAAATCCCTGGAAGAATTTCAAGATGTGTAAGTCTGATCTGAACTGAAGTTGAGAATTAATCTTGAAAATACTCACACAGAAGTGTGAACAAGGGAAAGAATACAATGGAATGACAGGTTGTTATTTTTTTTTTCCTTCATAAGCTACATAGTGATGGAGCTCATGGATGCAAATCTCTGCCAAGTGATTCAGATGGAGCTAGACCATGAACGAATGTCCTATCTTCTTTATCAGATGCTATGTGGTATCAAACATCTTCATTCAGCTGGAATTATACATAGGGTAAGTGAACTTAACTGTGTACATTTTGTATTGCACCTGGTTTTGCCTTGATATTTGAAAGGCAGAAAAAATTCAGACATAGATAGGACCACAAAGGATGATCCGTAGCCTGTTCCATAGGCAGAGACAGAAAGTGAAATGAAATCAACACACTTACCTTTTTCCACTGTAATTCTGGAATGAACCTGTCTAATGTTCTATTTTAGTAGTCACAGCAGGAAAGAATATCTGAAAATATCTCTGACTATCATTTTGGTAACCAAACCTGAAATCTAATCTTTTGAAGGAACTGCCCATTTTATTTCTGCTCCTCTACTAGTAGAGTAATGAATAAATACTTTAAGTCTCTAGATAAGCAGATGATGATAAAGGCCTATAAGTGGAACTTTCATACACCTGTTTGTCGCAAAGCATTTGCTCAAACTGCCTACAGGCAGAACTAACTACGGCTTTTTAAATGATGTATGTATATTGCAATTCAGTCAAGAAATTCTGAATTTAAGGTTGCCTCTGCAGGTTGAATATCTCATATATATTTGCATGTAGTGTAAATATTGCATGATGCTGTCTGGTTATAACTTGTAATCTCTACTATTTGGGGAAATTGTACGCTTCTATTTCTACAGTTCTGCATTTTTCATTGTAATTTTATTAGAGAGTTTAAAACGTTTTAAATTTCTGAAATGATTCAGAAAATATAATTAAACTTATTCATATGTGATACTTCAGTCATTACTACATAGTGTTCCTCAGGGATAATGCACACAGCAAGGCAAATCATGAATGGCAGTTCTGAGTGCTACCACAGGAATTTCTATGTTAGGATGCTTGTCCACTTCAGTAGATCCACCTCGTTGTGACCAGGGTGTTGAATGGCCTTCAGGCTATTTCTGGCAGTATGACACTCCCATTCAGTTTGCTGGTTTTCCCTCAAGGGTCCAATGAGGACCTCAGAAAGGGAAGATGAAGACTTCCTTCTTATGTGCAGTTTGCGCTGAACAGTTGTGCTTGAAAGAGATTGGCTAGGGAACGTAGGCAGAAGCATTGCCTGCAACCAGGCATTGCACTCTCTGCTTCTAGGTCTGCATGTGGGCATTGAGGCAGGCCAGTGGGCTTTTTGCATTATTCTGGGAATGCTGGGCTAAGTTAGGTTACTTCACATACTACAGTTGTGGTATTATATTGCATAGAATTGATATTATGCATCCCTGTATTATACACATGCCTGTAGGATTGAAATAATGGTTTTGTGCTCAGCTTCAGCTTTTCTGATCTATTCAGTACATTGGTATGCAAATTTAGTGCTGTGCTTTTTTCTATTTTTTTATATATTTTTGGCCAAACTGCATATTGTATGGATGTGCTAGAGCAGGCAAGAGTGTTTCTTTCTGTGGATCTCAGCCCAGGCAGGAGGTAGCTTCTAAACACTTGCTTCAGAGGCAGTTTGTGCACCTACAAGGCAGACATCAAGCCATTGAGCCTGTAGAAGTCATAGATAAATGTAAACGTTCATAGATTTACAGAAAAGAAACAACTACTTGAGTGGTTGTTGGGCAAGAGTAAAGACAACTTTGAGGATAGAACTCCTGCTACCATGAATATGGGTGAAGTCTTTGAAATACTTCATCTGGTGCTTGTATAATACTGTATCCTTGTACTCAATATGAAGTGTGAGGATAACATAGTCCAAAGAGACTGTAGATGCAGTTGCTATTTAAATAGTAACGTGTGTATGCATGAATGCTTTTGAAGGACATAGGCAGATATATTTCATTTTATGTCTTCATAGAAGATTTTCAACTGACAGCATCTTCTCAGACTTTGTTAGGAGCTTGAATATGGTCAGGCAGAATATTTGTGTTACTTACCTGCGGTGTGCATTATGCCTTTATACTTCAAGATATAAAGTATCAAAGTCCTGTTTCTTTGTGGAACAAGTTAGACAAAACCTCAGAAGACACGGAAAACATGCTTGAAAAGGGACATGTTTAATATGGACTGTGTGGCTGCAATGGTAACTCTTCACTCTTCTGGGCTTTCAGCACCACTGTCCTTAATATGTCTAAAGCTGATTACTTTGTTGAAATTAGTTACTCCTTAAACATAGTCTGTACTACTGTGGCTACCCATGGAGCATTCTGGCTATGAATCTAATCTACTACTTTAGTGTCCTCTAAAGCTTTAAGCTTTTTTTTTTGCATTGGTAATTTCACGTGCTTTTTAACTGTGTTCTTCAGCTTCTAACACATCTGCCATAATCTCATCATCTCAGTAACTTTTTCAGATCTTGCTGAATGACTGAGTTTACCACAATCTGTATATGTGCCTGTATATGGTACTGGATACAACCTACCATTAGAAATAAATGGGTTTTTTTTTCATAGCAAACTAAAGGCTTGGAACAGGGCAGAAATCATACACAGAGTTTCAGACGATTTCACCTCGAAGTTACAGTGGGCATGCTTAGCTGCCACATCAGTGAATAAGGATTTGATCTTGATAACAATTTGACTATAGCTTTAAGCTGGCTTTGGCAGGAATAGTACACATTTATATTTCGCTGTCTTGAGGAGGATGAATGAGCAGCATTGGAGAGTTACGCCTCACTGACTTGCTGAAGGACACACAGTGTCTCATTAGTCTTGCATGGTGACTCTGAAACATAGTATTCTGCCTGATTTTGAGCACTTAACAAAGGTATCTAACCCTTCACACAAATCTTTCTTTAGAAAGCCATGAATTACCCTCCAGAGATGCCCCTCTCTCTCTCTTAATGGGGAGATGGCCATGTCTCTGATTTTTAGACACTGACACTTTGCATTTTTAAGGTTAGAATCATAGAATCATAGAATCATAGAATGGCCAGGTTGGAAGGGACCTCAAAGATCATCTAGTTCCAACCCCCCCGCCACAAGCAGGGATGCCAAAAC
>VWZO01020312.1:0-30296 GCA_013396975.1 Bucco capensis | reverse complement strand
TACCTAGCAGAGAGGGAACACTCACCCTGACCTTTCTTTTCTGGTTAATGTACTTATAGAACCCTTTTTTATTATTTTTCACCTCCTTTGCCAAGTTCAGCTCCATCTGCTCCTTGGCCTTCCTGATCTCAATCCTACACTGCCTAGCCTTTTCCCTGTACTCTCCCCAGGCCACCTGTCTCTGCTTCCATCGCCTGTGCATTTCGTTCTTATGCCTCAGCTCAAGAAGCAGGTCATTATTTAGCCACACCGGTCTCCCACCTGTCCTACCTGATTTTTTGAACAAAGGGATAGAAATTTCTTGTGCTCTGATAAATGTATCTTTAAAGAGCTGCCAACTCTGATGGGTATCTTTGTCCCTAAGGATATCATCCCAGGAAACCCCATCCAGCAGATCTTTTAGCAATTGGAAGTTGGCCTTCCTGAAATTCAAGGTTTTTACTTTCCTCAGTGCCATGCCAGTGCTTCTAGCAATTACGAATTTGACTAAGGCATGGTCACATGGTGAGATATCTTGTGATAGATTCTGGATATCTTTATACAACCTAACCTACTTGATCACTTATAGGAGCTTTTGAGACCTTGTTTATTTAAAACATAAGAGGCATTGGTTCTGCATAAATTTACATGCAGTGTAAGTCAGTTCTTACCTTCATCATTTTGAATGACAGTTCTGTATTCCAGATTACAACATGTTCCTAGGCTTTATGAAAACTACGTGATGTTCAGAAATTAAGAATGGATAGTGCTCTGTAAGCTTTTGCTTTTTGTCCTTGTACATTTTTTCTCTTGCAATGGGAAGATCTCTTACCATTTTCAGTGTTAATCCCGCAGCTTTGTGGGGGATGAGTATAGAAAATAACATGAGCATGCACTTGGAATGCTACAATGAACAACCACCAAATAACAGAAATGTGCAAAATAAAGCTGTTGTAATAAATAGGATTGTAGCAGAAGCTGAAACATGCATATTAGATAGCTTGAATGCCTTCTAATACTTGAAATAATTGGTGGCTTTTGAGAATCCTTTAAGCCAGAGTTGTCTAGAGAGTCTTTGTGTGTGATTTGGAAGTGATGTGCGAGTATGTAAGTATGCAACACATTTTATTTTCCATTCCATTAAAATTGTATTGTTCTGGAACTCTTTTTCATAGTTTTGTCTCTGTCTTTAATGCAGCTTTCTGGGTTTTCTGAAAGCTGTACAAGTACAAATGAGAACTACATGTGTATTGCAAGTAGCCACTTTTAAGTCTTTATGAAACAGTGAAAGGTAGGGCTACTTATCACATGTTTGCAGCTCAAATGCTGAAATCCTGTACCACATCTCAGATTTTTCTCTCATTAATCTTAGTGAAGTATAGGTAGAAAGGACCCAAACCTTATTTATGTTGCCTTGTGTGCTATGAATGATTTTATGATGGCAAAGTTATTCTGAAGTTACTCTGTAATGTTTGCTTTGTGACATTCAGATGTGTGTAAGATTCTCCTGAGATAATGACAGAGTATGCCTGTGCAGTATCTGTATAAATAGATGTTGTAAAGCCACTATTGTCAATGTGGTTTTAGGGTTCTAGTGAAGAGAAAACACTTACCAAGTTTCTAAGTAGGTTGGTCTGAAGCTGCATCAAGGCATTTTCCAGTCCAATTTAATGATTGTGTTAATTTCTGGCAGTTTTTAAATGGTGGCCTTTTAGGTTTGGTTGCCAAAATTAGTATAATCCCAAATCCTAAATGGGAAACTAAGTATGTGTGAGCATGGTGATTTTCTTCTTGTTCAGAGAAACATCTGAGTTTGCCTCAAAAGAGGTAATGCAGCCTCAACTAGCAAAGAAGCATTTTGCTTTTTACATTCATGTAATAATTTTAATAATTCCTGTATCAAGCTGATTATTGTTTCAAATTATTTCAGCAGTTGTCATGTTACTTGTAACGGTAACTAAATCATTGTTCCAGTGAGCAGTTTCTAGACCTTTCCTCAGAGCTAACATTTCTTACTAACCTTAATTTATTTCAGACATTGCTAACATGTCTTGTAATGCTGGTTGTATTTTCCCTCTTTAATTGCTCTATAAATCTACAAGCACAATAAGGGAATTAATTCTGTAGTCTGCTGAATGCACATGCATTAATGCAAGGGGAAAAGAAACTGCAGATATAGCAATAACATAATTGTATATATGGGGTTAAATGTTAGCAGTATTATTTTTTAAAAATGTGAACCACAGAGTACTTTGTGCTTGTCTTAGCAGTCATATATGATGTTTCTTTTTAAAGGATTTAAAGCCCAGTAATATAGTAGTAAAGTCAGACTGCACTTTGAAGATTCTTGACTTTGGACTGGCCAGAACTGCAGGAACTAGTTTTATGATGACGCCTTATGTAGTGACTCGTTACTACAGAGCACCAGAGGTCATCCTAGGGATGGGATACAAAGAAAACGGTCAGCAAATATAGTCTTTCTTTGGCATAGCTTTTATTTTTTTGTTTGGCACACCACATTTTACATGTTAATGTTTTTTTTCAAGCTGTAGAAATTTTATAAATCAGGCTTGTGACCAAAATGCAGGTTCTGGATACACCAATTTGTTTATTCAACTGAACGCATTAGAAATGTTTGCATTTAATAGGAGAAGAAATTGAGGGCCTTGTTTATTTAACTTGTTAGTAGATTGTTTCATCCAATAAGAACTGGAAATGTATTTTCTTAATACGTGGTATGTACCTTGATATACCTTAATCTGACTTTATTCCTAATGAGGATATAAATTGTGATTCATCAGTAAAGGTGTGTCCTAAATTTAATATTTAAATAGCTATATTCAGTATATCCTCTCAGTATGTATGGAACTTAAAGACTACTGAGGAACGAACAGGCTAAAACTACCTTATGTGGCATCACTTTTTATTAAAACCAGCCTACTTTAAACCTGTCACACTAAGTTCTTAATGTTACTGAAGAAAAATTCAGTACTCAAGACAAGAATGCAAAGAGTGCTGTTATATAATACCATCGCTTCTTTGAGATCCGTGATGAATTCCAATAAAGTTTGTTTACTTTGTCCCTCAGCTTGCATACACTTGACTCTTTATACTGTCTTTGTGGGCCTTCTGTCTATCTCCTACAAGGAAACAAGGAAAGGATACAGCATTTGAGGGAAAGTACATTGCGTCTTCTGAATGAAACAGCTAGTATCCTTTAGGAAACTAAAGGTAATATGTCATTGCTGAAATTCTGTTGTACCAGCCCCAACTCTGCTGCCATTTCATTGGATCTGCTGTCACTGTGGTCAGTTCAGCTCACTTCGTGTTTCCACTTTAGGGAGGCGCAGTGCACAGAGGTCAGTGTTTGCTGACGTTATTTTAAACCCTCATTGGTTTAGTTCTTCAGTGAGGCCCATGAGATACTGTGATGCTTGAGGCTTTTTTAGCTGTTTCCTGGTGATGTGAGGCATGGCTTCTCAGGTTACTGAAACAACTGGGGCTTGCTCTGCTTTTCAGGATTCTTAAAGTAGTCTGCAAACTTGCCTTGCAACTGCATACCATTATGGCAAGTGACTTCAGGTTATGTGTAAACAATAGCTGCTGTGCCTAGAGTGTTGATTTTGTTGTCATTTATAAAAGCCAAGTAGAGTAACCTCTAGTGGTGTTGACAATGAAAGAAACCAGTTCAAAGGAATTAAAATAGCTCTTTTTTGCAAGTCTGTAGGTTTTATTTCTGTTTGGATCATTAGTGTGTATGAGAGGATGTACATTCATTCCTTTAGATAGCCTCCTATTTTTCCCATAATTTAGAAGTCAGAGGTTGAGTGGAGGAAACTGAAAGTTTTTTTTAACTGCTAAAGTTTTGCATAAAGCATGTATTTGTGTTTCTTCCACACCCCCCCCCCCCTACTGCAACGTTNTCTTCCCCCCCCCCCCCCCCCAACTCTACATTGGCCAGTTAGGAGACACTAGAAAAAAAGAACCTAAAGCTATTGTCTGAGTCATTCAGCTGCCTTACAGAGGGAATTGGTACAGTGGAAGTCAAGTTTTCTGACTTAGCTTGCCAAGTTCACATTTTTCTCTTAAATATTAAGTAATTTTGAGTAACAAAAGTGTGAAACAGTCTTTCCACTAAAATGTTAGGTTATTATTGGAGTTAAATAGATTGTGTTCTAGAGCACCCTGTCATGCTAGTGGCAGACCTGTTCCTTAAGCAAGCATGAACTGTGTTGTGCAGCAGAATATAAATAAAAATTTACTTTTTAATGAAAAACTATCAGTCTTCCCAAAGCCAAATACGTGGTTGTTAAGAATGACACTTTTGGAGAATGTAAAAGCAAATCTGTGGACTGAGTTAGAAGACAATCTGCATTAAAAGGTTATTTACATAAACTGTTACTCTTCTTAGTTGCTGCCTAATGAGTTTCCTCATTGTGGAGCTCCTCTGCCTTTTGAGGCATGGCTACTGAGGGGAAGGAGGCAGATGTCAGGGGTGTAATTAAAGTAAGAACCAAGACATGTCCAGGATCCTCACCTGTTAGCATTGATGCCTATTTTAGCCCACTAAAACTCATAGTTAAATTAAAAGTGAATGTATTTAATTTAGAGTTAAATAATTTTAGGAGAGACACACCAACCAGGTGAGGTGATGGAGTTGCTCTTTATGTGACAGAGCAACCAAAATGTATTGCGCTCTGCCTAGGAGGGGCTGATGAATGTGTTGAGAGCTTCTAAGTCAGAATTAGGAGCAAGTTAATATGGATGACACTGTAGTGGGTGTTTACTACAGGCCACTTGATCAGGACGAGAAAGTTGATGAAGCCTTCTACAGACAGCTGAAAGTAGCCTCACGATCATATGCTGCCATTCTTATGGGAGACTTCACCCTGATATTTGCTGTGCTGGAAAGGCAACACAGCTTAGGCACAAACAGTACAGGAGGTTCCTGCAGTGCATTGATGATAACTTTCTAACACAGGTAGTGGAGGAACCAATGAGGAGAGGTATGCTGCTGGAACTTGTGTTAATGAACAAGAAGGTCTTGTCAGGAATGTGAAGGCTGGGGGCAGCCTTGAATGCATTGACCATGAGATGGTGGAGTTCAGGATCATGCGAGGAAGTAGGACAATAAGTAGACTTGCAGCCCTGGACTTCAGGAGCGCTAACTTTGACCTCTTCAGAGACTATTTGGAGGAATCACGTGAGTTAGGACTCTAAAAGATAGGGGGGGGCAAGAGAGCTGGTTAGTATTGAAGTACCACTTCCTCCAAGCTCAAGATTGGTGCATCCCTATGAGTAGGAAATCAAGCAAAGAAGGTAGGAGTCCTGTGTGGATGAGCAAGGAGCTTCTGGAAAAACTTAAATGGAAAAAGGAAGTCTACAGTATGTAGAAAAAGGAATTGGTCACCTGGGAGGAATACAGGAGCATTGCCAGCGTACTTAGGAATGCAATGAGGAAAGCTAAGGTCTTCTTGAAATTCAGTCTGGCAAAGGATGTGAAAAACAACAAGAAGGGCTTCTTCAGGTACTACAGTAGGAAAAGGAAGACTAGGAAAAGTGTAGGCGTGCTTCTGGATGAGGTAGGTGCTCTGGTGACAGAGGATATAGAAAAGACAGTTACTGAATGCTGCCTTTGCTTCAGTCTTTACTGCTGAGACTGGCCCTCAGGAATCGCAGTGCCTGGAGGTAAGAGAAAGTCTGGAGGAAGACACTCCCTTAGTCAAGGAGGTTTGGGTTAGAGATCATCTAGGCAAGCTGGACACCCACAAATCTATGGGCCCAGATGGGATGCTTCCACAGGTGCTAAGGGAACTGGCTGATGTTATTGCTATGTCTCTTTTCAAGTGGCGCCAAGTGACAGGACAAGGGGCAATGGACACAAACTAGGACACAGGAAATTCCACCTAAACATAAGGAAAACCTGCTTTAATTTAAGTATGACAGCCCTGGAACAGACTGCCCAGAGAGGTTGTGGAGTCTCTTTGGAGACTTTTAAAACCTGTCTGGACACGTTCCTGTGCAACCTGATCTAGACGAACCTGTTTCAGCCTGGGGGTTGGACTACATGATCCCCAAAGGTCCCTTCCAACCCCTCCCTACCGTTCAGTGAATGGGAATTGACAGCTAACTAATGGTTAATGTTAACATTTAGTTTAATTGAACAAGATCATCTGACATCTTTATGCGTCTCAGTGCCCTGCTGAACTTACATGGGAGGACTGTAACATACTTTTGATGACTGCGATAAATACTGCAGAGCAGTGTTCTTTTGGTACTGTACTTTGCATATATGAAATCTTTAATTGTTTTATAACTAGCAGAGATTCTAGACAAAGTGATTGTAGAGTTAACTTCTTAGTTTTTGATAGTGAAGGAGATAAAGCACATTTGGTTATGTTACATTAAGAAACTAGGCCTTACAAACTCAAGAAGTTCAGAATTGAAAGACACAAGTACCTTAACATATTAAGATTTATGTGCAGTTACGTGCATGATTATCAGGAAGGAAGCACTGAAAAACCATGCAGACCCTCTGAAAGGACTGTATTTAAGTTTCTTAGTATGCTTTTATGCTTCGTATGCTACTCTTAGTAGCTTTTCCTTCTTTTTGTGCTACAAACACTGTACACAGAGCTTGAATTTCATTTTTGCTTGGTATTTTTTCTCTTCGAATTATAGAAAATAGTAAGGTCACTCTAAACAGGATTTTAAAGAATAAAATCCACTCTGTGTGACAAGCAGTAGATTTTTAAAAAGAGTTTTCAAATTTGTAATGAGATTTTGCTCAGTCTTCCATAGTGTCCTGGTTTGAGAGGACAAACTCAGAAGGAAGCCCCTTTAAGAGCCTCCCCCTTCCCCCAAAGGAAAGAAATCACTGAACACTGGGAGTGAGTTGTAAAGAATAACTATTTAACATAGAAAAATATTTATAACAGTGAAAATATAGGGTGTTACACACTCTCTCGGTTCCCCCCCCTCACGCCGCCGGCTGCCCCCTCACTCGCAGTAAAACCTGCTAGGGTTCAGTCTGATCAAGATGAGGTGGCAGATGAGGTGAAGAGTGAAGGAAACTCGGGTAGTAGATGGTGATGGTGGGTGGAGAGATGAAAAGGTGGTCTAGCCACTGCATGCGTTGCTGCCAGAAGATGGGGTTCCGTCTCTCTCTCCCCCTTTCTCCCTCCCAGAAGCACCACAGGTTTGCGCTAGTCCTCACTGCAGAATCTCCTCCCCTCCTGGCGTGCCGTTGCAACTTCGCTGCTGTGTTGCTGGTTCTTCTATCACACCTGCAGCTGCTCCTGGGTGTAAATTGTCACTGTTTGCTGCTCCGGGGGAACTTGCAGGTGCCGCAGGCTGTTGCTCCTCTGGGGCTTGCCACTGCTCATCGCGGTTTGCCACTGCTTGCTGCATGCTGCTGCGGGGTCCATGTTGCTCCCCGGACGCTGGCGGGGTGTGCACCTGCTTCCGGTCCAGGGCGACCCTGCTGCTGCCTCTGCTCGGCTACAGCCTGCGCGCCTCCGCTCTCACCAGGGGCTGCCCCCCGTGGCTCCACACAGCTCCATACCGGGCAGGGACCACCAGGCAGGGGTACAGGTCACTTTGCCAACTAGCCGTCACTGGCCCCGCTCCTACCTGCGCAGCTTAGCTGATGGAAAGGGCTACCACCCACCAATAGTCCACAAACAGACACATTAACGGTCGGGGGGGTGAAGGGGGAAAAGATGGATACCTCAGGCAATTTTTACATATCCTATAACACATAGTAGTCACAGGAGCAGTGCGCAGAGTACAACTTAGTCTGGCTTCATAAAAAAGTTAGAGATCTATGAAAACATGGTGGCTTTTGTTTGATTAATGAAAGCAACAAAACACCCCTAAATATCACAGGTTTGGTTTTGTAGGGGTACCAGAGGAATGGTTTTCAATGTTTTTATTTGCCTCTGAAGTAATTTGTCATCTGAGGCGTGAAGACAAGTCACTTGACCCACAGTGTTTCTTTTTCCAGTATTCTCTATGCAATTGGTGTTGTTTCTACCATGTTGGACACAAACTACCTACAACAGATTTGGGTATATTAAGGAAAAAATACCACTAATCATAAAATGTTACCAATCATTTTTTTTAAATGAACCAGGCTCTTAATTTTGACCTATTAATATGTACAACTATGATCTCCCATCACATGATTTAGATACTATTTTAGAGGAACTTGTAAGTAAGAAGGAAGGTATATTTTTGGTAAGAAGCAAAGTTTCTTGCTTGACGTTGTTGAGCTCCTTCAGAACCTCTACATGTGATTTTGAGCATACAATTGTTCTCATTTAAAAGCCCATCTTATCTGCTTAATTGAAATTCCAGTGTCATATTTGACATAAGTATTAATAATAATACAATTTAATTATGTCTTCAAGAAAAGTTTCGTACAGAGTAAACAGTAACTCTGAAAGAAACCATAAAAAAAAGTTACATATCTGTAAAAAGTAAACTTGTGCATCTTTGAGGATATCTTCTGAGTGATTTATTTTAAAGTAATTGCTTTTGAGTTTTTCTTTTGTATGTTATTTCAGCATAACTGAAGAAATATTTTTAAACAAATAATTTTAACTGAAAATCCTTTAGGAGCAATACTAATATTGTCATTAACTGATCCTCTAAAATTCTAAATGATCTTTTTCTGATTGTGTTTGCTTTTTATTTAGAGAGAGATGCACAGAAATCTGACTTCTAGGAAATACTTGATGGCAAATTTTAATTCCTGTGTAATGACCAATTAATTGTCCTCCTAAAAGTAGATTTTGTATCTGTTTAGATACAGAGTATTTTTAAAGGTCAGTTTACTTTGCTACAACTACAATGGAGTTATTGTCAAGAAATTACCTTTGTTGCTCCAATCCTATTGTGTTGGCAGAGGTAGCTTTGCAAGCCTCAGAGCCTGGAGAAGGGCATAACTCTGGTTGATTTGTGTGTATCTCTCTCTCTGCTCTAGCTCTTGCTCTAGCACTGTGTTAAATAAAAGGATGTTTTTCTGCCTTGGATTTGAGACAGTTAAAAGCTAATCCTTATCTATGGTGTATTTTGATGTGTTTTCATTGATTAATATGAAGACTTGTTCTTCTTCCTTGTGCTGTCTCTGCAGTTTATATGATGCAGTCATGTTATGCTTCTTTTAATTTTAAATGACCGTTTGCTTTGCTTTTCCTTCTTTTTGTGCTACAAACATAGTGGATTTATGGTCTGTGGGGTGCATTATGGGCGAAATGGTTTGCCACAAAATCCTCTTTCCAGGAAGGGACTGTATCCTTGTGCTGCTGCAGCAGGTTGAATTAGTTAGGAAGTGATTAACCTTTCTATTGATGTTGTGTCATGAAAATGCATATTATACAATTTTTTTTTTTATTAAATGAACATGGATTTTTCTTGTGATACACTTAAAAAAGAAATTAAGAACTTCATTTATATTCAGGCTGCATCTAGCAGTAGGACATAGTCTCTGCTGGTCCTGTAGTTAGCATACATTCACCTTCACTCATTTTCTTTACACACGCTTTTTGTAGTCACTTCATGTGTGTGTGTGTAGATTTTTTTTTTTTTACTTTATTTTAATAATTATCTTTTATGTTAATATCATTGCATTTTGTTTTCAGTTGACATTTGGTCAGTTGGGTGCATCATGGGAGAAATGATCAAAGGTGGTGTTTTATTTCCTGGTACAGATCGTATCCTTACCTTTGGCCTAGGATGTAGCTGTAAAAGGTCAAAAGATACTGCAGTAATATAGTTCAGATTAAAGTGGTTCTCATTTTTAAAATACTGGTTTTAAACTGCCTTTTCAAAATATAATTTGCAAGTTCACTACTTTGGTCCCAAGAAGCTGCAAAAATGTCTACGGTTATACCATATAAAGCAAAATCACAACAGAGCATTGAAGTGTATGACTGCCTTTAGAGATTAATACTAAAGAAAATGAACAAAATACCACTTGGGCAAACAGGCTTATTTTTCCTTTTTTCCCTCTTTTTTTTCTTTCTCCAATTTAATATAGTGTCTGTCCATTGCTTTTGGATGTTGTCACATTGAAGAAAGATTTTTTATTTTATTTTATTTTTTCTTGTTTAGCTTGTGTTTTACTGTTTCACCTGCATTGATTTCTGCTTTGGAGATCATTTTTATGTAATAACTTACTAATCTTGTTTAGTACCTGAGCAATTCTTATTCTTTACATTTTGTAGGAAATAGTTACCAAAAAATCCTAACCAGCTTTATTAGTTACATATTTTTGTGTGCAGAAATGATTGTGCAAACAGCTTTCAGAAAAAGTTGACACTTCTATCTTTCCATTCTGTAAATGGCTTGGTGGTATCTGTATGGGTTGTCATGTGCACAATACTTGAAAGAGTCTGCTCCAAGCAAATAGAGCTGAAACCTTTGGATCAGTACTAAAATTAGTGGATCTAATTGGAGTTGGCATCTTACTTGTTTTACTAGCAGTTGCGCTCTATTTTTTCAGATGCAATCAGAGACCTTCCCTGCTTTTGTTGAAGGTTAGCTGTTTAATAATTGATATGGTACTGTTTAGGGGTGAGTATTTTGAGGCACAGTGAGGAGATCCAGGGCATCCATACTCTTAACATAGCTCTGTCATTGCATGAGCTTCAGCTTGCTTAGCTTGATTTATCTCATTTACTATCATGATTTTTTTCCATTTAGGCTCAGTGCCATGCAATGTAAGTACCTTTTTTCCAAGGCCTGTACTAAAGCACCTAAAATCCTTATATAATGGTTTGCTGTTAAGTTTTAAGAACACAAGAGGAGGTCTGCTACATCCAACTGAAGATTTAGGTAGCCCAGTATCCAGCCTTTGAAAAGCTGAAAGGAAAACATAGGGGAGAATATATGAATGAGATCAGTGTATATAAAATTTTAACTGAGCCCTCTCCCAGTATCCTAGCAATCTGCAACTAAGAATTCCTGAGCCAAACGTAATTTTTTTAGTTCAGTAACATGTATCAAATTCTTCTGCTGTGAACTGGCCAATCTCCCCTTTACCTTGTGTGAATTTTCCATTAAAATGTTCCTTACATATCCTTGAAACTCTAACTTATGCATTCAGGTCGCTGACAAAATTGTCATTGGTCTGCGTGGCCCAGTATTTCATGCTTTGTGTACCCACTGGTGCTCAGTGTTGCATGTCTTTAGTGAGAGATCGTAATTTGGGAGAGTCCAAGACTGGGCTGAGGTATAAGGATCTGAATGACAAGCACCTACAAGGGGCATTTCTCAGGAGGAGTGCCTTGGTGATATGTAGTAGCTTGACTACTGTGAATACATGTTCAGATCAGGAAGTGAGTTCTTCTCCAGAAACCAAGTAATGATTTTATTTAAATTTGTTTAATACATTTTGTGAGTTTCTTAATTTTCTCTCCTTATACAAAGAAGTATATCCTTTGCTAGTTTATTATGATTTTGAGTAAAATAAATGTTACCCTGACTACACTATCATAGTCTTGCATTGTTGCATGGTTTTCTCTAAGAAGAGGTAGTCCTAATTAATGATGATGAACTTGATATTTTAATTTTGTTTTCTCTGTTGATTATTTAATGTGGTTTTAACATAACTTTTAAGTTGAAAATTAGACACACTGTTTTTCTTAGCTGCATAACCTTAGATATTGATCAATGGAATAAAGTTATAGAGCAGCTAGGAACACCATGCCCTGAATTTATGAAGAAATTACAGCCTACAGTCAGAACTTACGTGGAGAACAGACCTAAATATGCTGGCTATAGTTTTGAAAAACTCTTCCCAGATGTCCTTTTCCCAGCTGATTCTGAACACAATAAGCTTAAAGGTAAGGTATATCTTCTCTGTGTTGCATATTTTAAAAGTTTTAAAACTGTGATATGTTCAACAGAAATGTATCTTGGTTTTGTTCACTCTGATATTATCCTGTCATGGATGAACATGCTGGCGTATGCTTACCTTCACTTTCTCATCTTCTCTGAAACAGCTTCTATTCTGGAGATGTCTTTATAAAGAAAAATAAATGTGTGTATATATATGTATATATACATTCATTACTTTCATTACTATATATATATATTCCTTGTAATGAAAGATGCCAGTGTGATTTATAGAAGAGTGGCGGGAAGGTGGAATAAAAGGTGTGTAGGCAGAGCAGATCTTCTTTCTCTAGGGATGAAAATATAAAGGTTTTATATTCATAATACATAGATAACCTGTAACTACTGAAATAATCTATAAGTACTGAAGTAATGTGTAGTTATTGAAATAACTTAATGGTTCTATAAGTCACCTGTACCTACTCAGTGGAGTCACAGGCTCACTATATCTTCTGTGACCAAGGGTATGTGACAGCTTTTTCCGCACAAACTGTAAGAGAGGGGTAGTAGTTGCTGGACCCACTGCTATTGAGTTATATTTCACAGAAGGATGTCACACCAAGGGTCACCATATGCTGAAAATGTATATTGAAACATGTCCAATCCATTTCCCACCTCTGTTACTCTTCCCCCCCTCCTCTCCATTAAAGGGACAACTTTCATAAACTCCAGATTGAGTGTTTCATAGATAATAAGATGGAATTTATTTACTCTGGCTCTCCTTGCCTTTTGAGCTTTGAAATACTGTACTGTGTGCACTATATGTGGTACTAGTCTAAATAGAAAATTTCACCTTTGCAGCAAGTCAAGCAAGGGATTTGTTATCAAAAATGCTGGTTATAGATGCTTCTAAAAGAATCTCTGTGGATGAAGCCCTGCAGCATCCATATATCAATGTCTGGTATGATCCATCAGAAGCAGAAGCTGTAAGTTCTTGTTTTACGTCTGTGATTAGGAAAGTGCTGTACTAAAGCAAACTTTTTGTGATGTCTGATGTAACAGCTTGAAAGAAGATTATTGGATGATCTTAACTGAGTCATAATCAATTTTTATTGACATCAGTAGACATGTTTATTAGAAATAGTATTAGAAATGGGCACAAAGTACCCGTATCTGTGTGTGTGTGTTTATTATTATAATTGCATACAATCTCCTGGACATGTAGTAATGCATCTGAAATCTTTTAAATAGGGCTCTAATTTATAGAGACTTGTTTCAGTGTGGTTTGATGATCACCCTTGATAGAATTCTGAGGTATTTACTTCTGGACAAGAGAAATATTTTTCATTAGTTGTAGCAATTGATAGTACATTTAAACTAGAAAAATGTTTCAGCAAAATCTAGGTACAAGATCTTGAGCTTTGAATTATTAATACTAATGAACAGAGGGATCAAATGAATATGTTTCTTAAATAATTTCAGGACAATTTCAGTTTATGAGAAAAGTGTCATTTTTTAAAAAAGAAGGGGGTTTGATGCTTCTCAGAGCTAGTCTTGGAGACTGAGAAACTTTTAAAGAGAGAACTTTTAAAGAGAACTTTTCAGAGAGCCAATCGCATCCTGGGCTGCATTAGGAGAGGTGTGGCCAGCAGATCTAGGGAGGTAATTCTGCCTCTCTACTCTGCCCTGGTGAGGCCCCACCTGGAGTATTGTGTCCAGTTTTGGGGTCCTCAGCATAGAAAGGATGTGGAGCTGCTGGAGAGAGTCCAGAGGAGGGCCACAAAAATGATTACGGGATTGGAAAACCTCCCCTATGAGGATAGGCTGAGAGAGTTGGGGTTGTTCAGCCTAGAGAAGAGAAGGCTTCGAGGGGATCTGATAGCAGTCTTTCAGTACCTAAAGGGAGATTATAGGACAGAGGGACAGAGAATCTTTAGGAGATCAGAGTGTGATAGGACCAGGGGGAATGGTTTTAAGTTGAAGGAGGGGAGGTTTAGACTGGAGATTGGGAGGTGGTTCTTTACCAGGAGAGTGATTAAGCACTGGAACAGGTTGCCCAGAAAGGTTGTGGCTGCCCCATCCCTGGCAGTGTTCAAGGCCAGGCTGGATGTGGCACTGGGCAACATGGTCTAGTGTTTTGGCATCCCTGCTTGTGGCGGGGGGGTTGGAACTAGATGATCTTTGAGGTCCCTTCCAACCTGGCCATTCTATGATTCTATGATGGCCCTGTAAGAATAGAAAAACATACTTGATGTAAATGTTGCAATTAGAATTCTGTTGATCTGTAACAGATAAAGGAAAAATGTAGTAAATAACAGTAAATAGATTTGAAGGGCTGCTTGGGCTGGAGACTGCTGCACATAAGAGCTCTTTTATGAGATTGTTCAGTTTCTAGTTTAATTATTACATTAATGTAGGCAAAGCTTAATTAAGAAGAACTTCAAAATGTGTAGCAGCATCTAGAAAATAGGCCAAGTCCAAGTATGAGAGAATGTGTGACCATATAAAGACAGAATTTTTAAACTGAGTTCATGTTCTGAGTGCTTACTTTCATTTTTCATTTTTTCTGTTTTTATATCCCTTTTGATTGCTTTATCATGAGTTAGTTTTGTTTTTCAGCCTCCACCAAAGATACCAGATAAGCAGTTAGATGAGAGGGAGCACACAATAGAAGAATGGAAAGGTAAGAAGGGCATTTTAATTGCTAATAAGGCTTTTGAAAGGAGGTTTGGCCCCAACAATTATTGTTATCAAAGTTCTTCTGACCTAATAGTCTTTGCTTAAATTGCTTCGAATGGCAAGGCAATAGATCAGTGCTTCAACACCTCTTGGTTGTTGGAACACTAAAAATTTTCCTGCAGAGGTGCTGAACTGTTTTAGTGGACTTAAGACTATACTCATTTCAGTCACGTTTTGCAAACCATAAGGCAGCATTTTTAGGGAGGGAAACTCTTCTGCACAAACTGCTACAGCTTCAAAAGATGCAGCAGTTTGAGCAATGTCGTCGTCGTGGCTAGGCTTCGCGAACGAAGATCCAGGGAGGGCTCCACCCACGCTCCTCATCAGCGCCTTTTCCAAGCACGCTGATAAAAAGAGGATAGCAGATAGCACCCTCGAGCCTGCGCTATGGATTTTTTTTTAGGTGAGACACAGCATGCGCAGAGCTGGACCCACCCTTTAGTCCTAAGGTTCATCTGCCAGGGCCTAGCAAGCTTGGACGCTGGCAGTGAAGTCCTTAGGATGTAGGTTTTATTAGAGTGTCCTTCTCTTAGATGGAAGGCCTTACAGGGCTAAACGAGCTCCATCTGCCCGGGTTTGGAACTAGAGTTGTCCTTCTCCTAGGATGACTGCCAGAAGGCTAATGAGCACATCCTACCCATACAAGGATTATAGGAACATGGGTATCACTCCCCACACTTTACCATGGGTAATGAGTTTAATGCTCCCTCTGCTGTCAGCACAGTTATCACACCAGGAGCCACAGGAGACCCCAAGTGATTTGCAGATTGTGCCTTTTGAGCAATGTAAGTCTGAAGTAGAAGTACTAGTCTTAAAATGAAGAGCATATTAGTAGTGACTGTACTTTTTAAATCAAGCAGAGAATTTGAAAGAAGCAGCCATAAGGAGTGTTAGTAATGGGCAAGATAGTGAGGTTACAGCTGATGTGGGAGATGCTGATGGTTATCAGCTGTGGGATCGCGAGAAAGTACATGGGGTTGAGATGTGGAACAGGTCATAGTATGGCATAAGACTCATATCTCCAAGAGCATTTTTATTGTTAGTACTGGTTTAATATCTATATTTCCTGGTCATATATGAGACGTAAAAGGATAAAGTATAAGGGGAACACCTTTGTTACTTGTAAAGCTTGTGCTTCTTTTTGAAATTGCGTCTAAAGTCTGTTGTGTTATTGCAGAGGTTTGAGTGCTACGAAGAAATGCAGATCAAGATTGCTGTGCAGGCTGTAAATGTTGCATTTAAGGAAAAATTTAGTGCACGAGTTTGTAAAATTTTGTACTACCAGACTTTTAAACTTGCTTTGTAATGGAAACTGAGTTTTAATTGCAAAGGAGAGATAGGGGAAATTGTGGAACTTCTCTTACCATCTGCCTTCTAAGTGAAGTTACTTCCATTTTGAAGGAGATGTGCTGAGGGTATTTCAAGCAATATGGAGTTTACTTTTGAGACTCCCACAGCCCTTGAAATTATAATTCTTTAATGCTTTTTTCTTACAAACTGTTTGTACATTTCATTAGTTTGCCAATGACAGATAAGTAGTATTGTGACAGTTCTTATGTGCTGCGTTTAACAACGTTTAGTCCTTTCCTTCTTACTTCTGTAAACTCGGAGCTGAAGTCTTTTCTGGGTAATGAGCTGCCATCCTGGCTAGTACATAGGCAGAATGATTGATTCATGTTATACACACATCTAACTGTTAAAGAATGAGGAACTTCTATAACTGGAAGATAAAGTTGCTGCTTTCATTTGGAGTGCCTACTTATATGCCAGTATTGTATTCCATTTTGTGGTGATTTGGACCTTTAGATGAGGGAATTCTGTGGCAAACGTGAGTCCAGAGGATGGCAGTGCTGCTTGGGCTTGTTCTTACATGTTCCTTTGAAGACTGCTACCAAAGTTTCCATTGATAAAAACTGAGTGGTCATAAAGACTCAGTTTGACATCAAGTGACAAAGCAACCTGGACAGAAGTGTCTGAGAGCAGTCAGTGTGTTCTCGAGAGTGAAAGGCCCTTGTTGCTTCAAGAGAAAATAATTGCACATTTTTATATCACTTGCTGGTTGCTCTGAAGCCTAAAGCATATTGTTCAGAAGTAATTCTGAACAGTAATACACCTATGACATTTGAATGTACATTTTAATGGGAGGTATAATATTGATCTAATCTTGGGTTTGCAAATTAATTTTTTGCCTTCCCTTCTCTGCATTTTCAAGAGTTGATATACAAGGAAGTGATGGACCTGGAGGAGAGAACCAAGAATGGGGTTATTCGTGGACAACCTGCCCCTTTAGGTTGGTTACAATAAAAGCACGGTACACAGCTGCATTGAGTTGTAGGCCAGGAGGGAGTAAAGCTGTTCAAGACATCCAAGAGTAACCTAACTCAAAAATATGACTCTTAAATGACCTATAACCTCTTGAATTCTCTTTGAAGTATTGCTTATTTGAATGGCATGTACAGGGTTGACATCTCTTTTTATTAGTCTGGTGAATTCCTTTGTTATTGTCACCCTCGACTGTAGTTTATTCATTTCAGTCTTCAAGAAACATCTTGATGTACTGGAACTCTATTGCCGCGATATGGTTAGATGTGTAACTGGTACAGTTTCAAATAAAGATATAATCACTACCTAAATCTATTAAATAATGAAAAAGGATTTCTAGGCTGCAAAATTCTGGAGCACTTTCAAAAACTCTTGCTCAGTTTCAGAGCAAAATGTGCCCATTGGCTGACCATTTGCACTGTTGAAAAATGGTGGTTAAAGCGGGACAGCTGTTGCTAGCTCTGCTCAGTGTTCACTGAAGTCCAGACTCTGAAAAATCACTGTGTACCTGAGATTGAATCTAGGCAATGTGGTTGGACACCAGCTATTTCCCAGCCTGAAGGGGAGGGATCTGATGGGGAAAAAAAGCAGCCCCCTTCTTTCTTTTATCAAAATATACTATGTATATTTTTTGGGTCCCAACATTTTGTAGGGTGTCTTAGCTGTGGCTTTATGCAGAACTATCTCTGTTTGTGTTTTTTAACCTTCAGCCATTAGCATTTGCTATAATTTGACAGGTGGTGTGCTATGTGAGTTCTTCACTTCTTGACGTACCGTTCATTAAGCCCCACATCAAAGACTTGGGGATTTTATTTACTTTGACGGTAGATTGAGACACATCTTTTAAAACTTGCCAAAACAAGGGAGAGTAATGGCCATTAGGAAGAGACAGACTAATGCAAGTACTGAACCACACAACTGTATCTGCAACTGATTTGCTGTTTTGTTTCTCATAGCACAGGTGCAGCAGTGATCTATGGCTCTCAACATCCATCTTCATCGTCTTCTCTCAATGATGTGTCTTCAATGTCAACAGATCCAACATTGGCCTCTGATACAGACAGCAGTCTAGAAACCTCAGCTGGACCTCTGGGTTGCTGTAGATGACTACTTGGTCTTTTGCGGGGTGGGAGGGGGGTTCTTTTAGTCGTTAGTAGGGCACCTTTAAAATTTGGTGGTATTTTTGAGTGTTTTTTCAGAGATAATTGTAGAATTCATCATAAAGTGCTGTAATTTTAAACTGTAAGTTGTGTTAAAAGCAGCCACTTTTTTTTCCTGTAATTAACTGTAAAATATTAAACCTAATAATTTTTATGGTGGTTTTAAAATCTGCATATTTGCTTTACTATTATGCTGCTGATTTTTTTCACTGAATTTGTAAGTTTTGATTTATCAAAGCACATATTAATGTTGTGGTCATTACCATATAATGAATTATTTAAGATTTTATAGGTTTTCAATTTTTTAATTAGAATTTATTCCAGATGTTTTGTTCATGATATCCTTCAAAGTTTTATGCTTGATCTATGTCTGGGTGGAGGAGGAGATAATTCAGTGCAGCCAGCTGTAGTTTTGGGCATACTAATATGGTGCTGGCAGTGAACAAATCCTCTTTTATTTTGGCCACTTGTCTATAATACTTGAGCAAAAGCAACAATTAGTGAGAATTTATTTCTTTTTTTAGAGAAACAGTATACAACCCTTTGCAAAGTAACCACATCTGAATGATTTTATGCACTTGCAAAGCATATCTTCAAAGCTGCAGAAGTACCTCGCCTAACAAAGTAACATGATGTTTTCTGCAGAGCTGTGGTATGGCAAATCTTGTGATCACCATAAAATACGAGGATACTTCATGAATAATACATTGCAATGCAAATAAACTGTTTAGTTCTAGCTTGTAGCCTGGTTTTGTACACACAAAATGAAGTGTATCCAGGATGTCTAGACTGCCAAGAGGGAAAGCGAATATGCTGTAGCTATACATGTAATATTCATGTAATATGTGATTCTTAGGACTTTCATTTCTTACTGGTTTTGTCTTAGGTGAGTGCATTTTGGGTAGAAGAGGGGAACAATATGAATGCGATAGGGGCAAAACTACAGCTATTCTTTCTCCACCAAAAGTCAGTCGGTCAGTCNGAGACCACAAGTGATTTTCAGACTGTGCCATCCACCAAAAGTAACTGATTGCTAAAAGCACTCAAGTGATAGGAGAACCTCAGGATTTCTGTAGCTAATGCATTAAGCGAGCAATATATGCCATCCAAAGGAGGGAGAAGTAGTGCTTTATAAATTAATTATCTCTTTCATTTCACTGTAAGACCAGTGTAGCAGAAATCTTAATAATGGTCCCTTTTAAGTCATAAAGATTCGGTAGTTTTCAGCACTGAAGCTCCAGGTTTCAGTATGTTTTTTTTAAAAAAAGGTACATTGAAATATATAGAACAGTTACTAAATAGTCATGTAAAACGGTGCTGCTCCTCACAGAAGTTTTTAACTGTTTACATTTTATATTTACAGAATGATTTATGTATAACTGACTTAAGTTTATGTATGAGTTAAACAATCATTCAGAATTTATTCCTTTGGAAGATGCAGATTTTTAGTGAAGCTAGGCTGTATAATTGATTGCCTTATGTTGATGCATATTTTGTGTAGTGAATTAGAATATGAAAAGGAATTTAAATTAGTAATGCTCACAACAATGAGTGTAGAAAACATACAGAAGTCTTGCCAGGCACAGAGCATAAGAAAGTAATGTAACTGGCTACAGAGGTCATCCAGGAATGACAGATGCTCTTCAGTGTGGTTCCTTCCGCTTGTTGGGTTAAATAGGTATCTTTTTGAAGTTTGTCTTTGCAGTAAGTTTCAGAAAAATTGAAGTGATAAGAATGCTTTCAATATCTAACATGTCTTTTTAAAAAACATACAGGGTTACAAGGAATGGTAATGGCTCAAAGATTACTAAATTGATAAACTGCACATTGTTTTCCTGGCCTGGCTAGACTGCTGGTAAGTGCTGTGTGTGTGTAATTTTGCTTTCCTCACTTGTATCTAGTATTTAAACATTACCTTTCTAAACCGCATTTGTTAAGGCAATTATTTTTACAGGATCCTGCCAAGCTATATATTACCTCAGAACAGGCAGGACATGTTTGGATTCATCTAGCACTGGAACATAGAAAATCTGCTCAAGTTGAACAGAGACCAACAGAATGGTCTATTTTACAAATTTTTATCAAAATTTAAGCTGTGAATCAAGCCAAAATTTTTGTTTATACAACAGTGCTCCATTGTTATGTAGGGTCAAATGATATTCTGGTCAAACCAGTGTATTGAAGTGAAGACTGACAAAATCAATTTCTGATTCCTGTAAGTGCTGTTAAGAATGGAATTTAGTAAATACAACTAACTCCTGCTTAAATTTATTTTGGACCCAGCTGGTTTGCAATGTTGATGGAAATATTTTGGAACTGTAAAGTAATTTTTGCTATCACTTTCCAGTGTCCTAAACAAAAATTGCTTTTTAAATGAATATGGAGTGAAACAGTTACTAGCCTTTTAACATAGTGTGCTATCAGTAGTGACTTCAGAGTTCATAAGCTCTAAGGAGAATAGAGCTTTTCTTTTAAGGAGGGTTAATGAATGGGTGAGACTGTCCACTGCAACCCGTTGCAGTGTGGGTGAGCTGTGTTTAAAGGGATTATTTCAGTAAGGTCAGAGCTTTGCCTGTGGGAACCCAGAGTTCACTTTTGGCACCGTCTTTGTAGCAGTGTTGCTTCTTCCCCATCCTACCCCTGGAATTATTGAATTTTAGGCAAATTAAAGTGATGAGAAATTTCAAAGACAAAATCGGATTCAGTAACCAAATTACCACGACATGCTAGTCTTAACTTCTCTTTTTATTTATTCAAATACAAAATTATTTCAGATAGTTATACGCTGCCACAGATAGCAAAGGGATAGATTTCAGCTGTCTTTGTCTGCTGTTACATACTATGTAATACACTGTACACTTTTATTCTTTAAGTATTATTATCAGGCATCAAGGATAAAGTAGCTCCTCTCCTGTTAGAAGTAAGGTCTTCAAGAATTTGAAATAGAAGTGGAAGGGAAATTAGTACTGTTACTGTGTGCTAAACATCTGCTCTGTGAAGTCTTTTGTTGATTTTGACAGTGGGATCACCATTGAGGCTTTTGTGTGTACAAGAAGCTGGACTGTTAGAGCATTATCCATCAGTTGAACAACCTTAGAGCAACCAGACTGACCAGGTCACCTCTATTGCATTTATTCTGCTAAGCTGCGCAGACATGGCTTACCTCCCTATGTAGATGCTGTGTAGTTTGGGGTTTTAGTTTTGTAAAACCTTACTATGCTATATGCAGTAGTACATTTCTGGATAGGAATTCCAGGTAGATACAAAGACAATATCAGCATAAATTGTTCCCACCCCCAACACATGGGTGTGAGATCAGGGGAAGATAGTGTGAGCTGTATTTGAGATGTTTGGGGCAATAGCACCCTCTACTGCCTCAGTGTCCAAGTAGAACGTTACTGATAAGAGCTTGGCTTATGGAAAATTGTTTCTCTGAACACAGGCTGTTTTGTTAAGAGAGCAAAAATTAGGCACCTTGACAGGTGTTTGTGTGACTAGTGCCATGCATTAATGTGTATGGCATTCATCTCAACACCGCATAGAGAAAAATTATCAAAAAGCTAGTACAGGAGGGATAGATCCTACCCAGCCAATAATCCAAATGATGTGACATTAAATATTTCTCAGTTGAGATTATGGGGAAAGGGGAGAAGATAGGGCAGCTTGCTGTTTCAAGTTGCTAAAGGAAATTAATTACTGTTTCTAGATACGTTTTTATTTGGCATTGACAGCAGCTTGTCTGTGCTGTTATATTTTATTTTCCTATCAATGTTTTGGTTCTTACCTATTTAGACTGAGGATTGGAGTTGAAGGAGAACTGTGTTTTTAAGTAGGATTAGAAAGTTTCAGTGAAGAAATGTGATGAGACTCTACTGCCTATCTGAATTTTCAATTTGTTGCATTTGTTCTGAGCTAAGGGCACTGGATAAAAGTGGTATTTTAGGTGATCTCTTTCACTCCCTTCTTTAGGTATTTCTGCATTACAGAAGCATGTTATGAATCAGATCATATTGTGTTTCTACTTTTGCAGTTAAAAATTTAATCTAGGTTTTCTTGAACTACCTCACACAAACTTTCTACATTTCTTAAGTAAGCAAAACTAACCCTTGCTATTGGAACTACACTGAATGTGAATAGAAAAATCTTTAGAAAAACAAACCTATTGGCCAATGTTGAGACAATATCAGTAAGTATGTTTCTTATATATTTCACATAAGATGTTCATGTGTAATATATAGTTTGTGTACAATAATGTACATCTAGAATATTGTGTTAGCTGTAAATTGGTGATTTTATTATTGTAGTGTGGTTTTGTAGGTAAAAATAGCTTACTAGTAATGTCAGCTCATCCTTTACATTTTACAAAAGGAATAATTCTTGGTAAGTTTTGCATACAAATGAATTACTTTTGTAGGCCCAATATCTAGTCTATTTTTGAGAGTTCTTTAACTTTTATTACTAAAGTTGAGAAAAAAACCCACCCTAATTATTGTGATCATTTATTCTGCCCCTTTTGAAGTATATTCTTTATTTTATTTTATCCCAAGAAATAAAAGAGGAAGAAACACCATTAAAAGTACTCAGAAAAACTGTAAATTTTTTTTCTTCCCCACATGTAATACCTTTTCCTACTTTTCCTTTATTGCCTCCAAAGAAGCTGTTGGTGGGGCATTACTGAGAACATCATGGGTTTTTTTCTTTTTACTTATTCATGCCATAGCTCATTACATGTGCACCACTGGAATGTATGCATTGTTATCTAGAATGTCAATTGGTTATAATGATATTTTAAATAAAAAAAGAAAAAACCAGTTTGCTCACTATGCATTTAGTGTTTCTTCATTGCTAGGATGGAATGGATTTCATATGGATTTCATTGTAAGGCTGCAGCTGGAGTCCTGTGAGCATCAGTCCTTCCTGTAAATTCATCTGGTTTTTATGGTACTTCACTCTTGTCTTGTGTGTGAGGTTACTTGTGGGCAGAGTGACATGTTTCTTCCATTTCTACATTCCCGTGCGCTGTGGATGTGACATAGACTGTTAATACCAAATGTGCTTGTGACTATTGAAATCTGTTCTTACTTCCTTGCTGCCAACTCTAGCCACCTTCTTTCCTGGAAATAAGCTGCTGCGGACCCTGCATTGCAGAAGGAGGTAAGCCATGGGCTGCCTAGTATATGAAAGGAGATTCCCAGTCCCTGTGCCCTTGAGAGAGTATTTCTCAGAAGTGACTCTTAGAGAAGCCTAAGAATTTGATTTCTGAAGAGCTCTTACTGGAGAGCTAGCTTGGGTGCCAGGACTACTTCCTGCACTGGCACCTCTACTGTGGGGCTCAATCCTAACGTAATGCTTTTCATTGCCTTCATTTCCAGCACAGTTTCTGTGCTTCTTTAAGCAAAGGCTCAGGATGCCCTTGAATTGTTTGCATGCTGTTACATTGTGCATGTTTTTAAGGGAAAGGTGTTGTGACCACAGGCAGTAGAGTACAGTCTGCTTTGTTTCTCTGGACCACTTACTTATGAGGTGATTTCTTTTGTAGGAATGTGATGAGACTTAGAAATGCTGGGGTTTATTGACATGCATTAGGATGAAGTGCAACTGATTCCAAGTAATGCATTAATATAGGGCAAATCTTGCCAGGGATTTGTCCATGTGTGACTTAGGCCCAGAACTGAAACACTTGTATTGCTGCTGGCTTGCATGGAACTCACTAGCAAATGTAGGTAATTCAGTAAGCTATCATTTCTCCTTCTCATATTGGAAATGCCATGAAGACCTACAGAGTTTTTCTATTATGTAATGCTGCTGTTTAGCTTTTTCATTGAAAAAATTTTCATGCCTTTTTTTTTTCCCCCTGCATAATACTGGAAGCGACATTCCAGGCTGGGAGGATTGCACAGGTAAAGCTACAGCAAAAATGTACCTACCTGATTCCAGGATCCTTTTATCATGTCTTATTAATACTAACAAACCTGTATCTATCTTGTAAATGCTTGCTAAGGAAGCTGGCACTTTAATATGTGAAGGATCTGCAAAATAAGGATTGCTTCTTGGATCCATGGAGTTTACAAATGAGGTGGTGGGAGAGAGCACAGAAGTAGGATTAAAGCTAGGGAAGAGTGTATTATCTTCCTCAAATAAGGACATAGTTTTCTGTAAGGCTGTGTACAACAACACAAGTGTGTTCCCATTTCTTGTGTAATTGCCCATGACAGAAAGGAAATTTATGCTTCTGTTGCTGTGCATTAGAGTTAACATCCTACCATGGTGCATTTTAGCATGAACTGGGTAGTTCACAGTTTCTTACAGGCTTTATTTACTGCAGTGAACCATCTTCAAAACAACCTAAAATTTATTCTTCATGAACAAGAGGAATACATGTTGCTAGAAATGGTCAACCATGAAATGGTAAATTCCATTAATCGGTTTGAGTGGATACAGTTTCATTTGTGATACTGAAAAGAATCAGTTTTATCCTAGATGCCAGATTAGGATTATGTAGTCCTGCATATCTGAGAGACTATCAATCTATCTGAATAATATCTGAGGACTTGGGATAGGTAATTTTGTTCCTCAGTTCTGCTATATTTNGGATGCAGTACTCCAGGTGGGGCCTCACAAGCGCAGAGTAGAGAGGCAGAATCAGTTCCTTAAGTTTAAATACATAAAGAATATCTAGAATTCCAGCTGCCTTTGGTTTCACTGTTAGCCAGCAGTCCTGTGTAGTGCTTGTCTTGCATATTTGCTTTTTCAGGCTCCCAGTTAGCACATCCTTCAAGTTTGTAGTGTGTGCCAGAACTAAAGAGAGTAGTCTGCACATGATGCATACAGGAGATAGATAATGCAGTATAAGTGTTCTAAGAGATGTGGGCTGTCAGGAGGAATATAACGAAAGGTACCCATGGTGAGAGTAGAAATAAAAGAGGACAATAAAATAACCTTGATTGAATGTTTTAGTAGAAACTTTCTTTTTACCAGTCCTGATGTTCTAATTGCAGAGAATTACTTAAAACCCAGTTCTGGCCACTTTCTGATATTAAGATTTACTTTGTGATGAATGGCCTAGTACCTAATGCTGCCCAACCCACTATGCTGTTCCAGCTGTAAAATCATTGTTAATCACAGTTGCTTCTCATGTTATCCATCTTAATGCTGCTGTTTTGAAGAGGCCATCATCTTCCCTGCAGGAGCACTTGTGACTGTCAGTACTAATCCAAGGCAGGGAGGGTGGACAACAAAGGTGAGGACACTGTTGCTGCCTGCAGATGGCAAGGTGCTCCTGTGAACCTGCCCCACTGTCTTACTCCAGGGGCAGTGAGACCTTCTGAGAGGCAGGGAAGATGTTTTGGAAAAATGTAATTAACCTATCTCAATGGTTTACTCTACTACCTTGTTTGAATTAACCAGGAAATATTAGACTAATTTTGTTTTTTGCTCAGTTTATATGGTTTACTTTTCTAAAGGAAGGAAAGGCCTTTTGCGGTGAGGTAGAAACAAGTTAAATTCTAGATGTTTAATATTTAAATACCTGGATATCTGTGAACTGATGAGAAAGTCAAAACTGAAAGGTGTGCAACCTCCTGGTATGTAAAAGAGCCCCACGCTAAGGGTATTTCCAGACAATGATTTATATTCTTTTCTAGTAAGAAAGAAAACACAGATATAGATCATTTTTTGAGAATATTTAAAGTAAGCACTTTCTCTACAGACTGTACCTTCCATTTAGCTAGTTCACATTGTTGTGGCACTTTTTCATTAAAATCTTTCTCTGTTGAGACTCCCAAGCTGCATCAGCTGTCAAAGATACATGCCACAGAAGAGTGAACAGTGCTGGGAGTGCTGGGCTGGTAAGCAGAGTTAAAGCTGAACCTGGTAAAACAATTTTATATCTTTAGGCACTGCAAGTGTTATGCAGAACACAGAGGTCTCTTGAAGGGATAGTCACCCCTGGCAGCCAGTTACTGGAAATCACAACTTCATTCTGATGATTTTTCTTCTGTAGAAGTAATGAACTTAGGCTGCTCAGTTGTTTGTGATACTCCTCCTGTTCCCTCATCCCTGTGAACTAACACCAAAAAAACCACAACTGAGAAATGTTGCAATGCAGCTGAGTGTAAATTGTTCTGGGACAGTTGAAGACAGATTCCTCCCCTGCTTCTCCCCTGTTAACTGCAGTAATTTCTCTTGCCATAGGTTTTGCTATTTAAGTTTTATAGATAAAAAACCCTCAGCAGTTGGATATGTTTTGTTAATAAGAATCTTATTTTATCCTACCTTGAGGTCTGATCAGTATATATCAACTTGAGAATTTTTTTCTTGCCGCTGATCATACTGCTCTGGTTTTGGCTCAAAAAGCCCCAGATATCTAGGGCAAAATGTGCATATTTGAAGTTCCATGGAGTTTGTGTGGCCAATCTGATTTTTGATCACATACAGTTGAAGTTGCATTTTTGTTGAACCTGAACTGTTCAGAGGGTAAAGGACAATTTTAGTGACCTATCAAGATTTTTGTATCTTCAGCTCAGTGGTAAACTTCTTTACATTATCTTCATAAAATAATACCACTTTTAAGGAATGAGAAAATAGAACACGATTTTTTTAGCATGTGAAGCAAAAAGCCACCTCGTTAAACTCCATATACTAAACCACATTGAATGTGGTGACATACAGGAACTGCCATATTCCAAGCACTAATGTAGAAAGCCCTCAGCTCCAGGCTCAGCCTGTCTGTCAGTTCTGGCCATCCCACCCACCTTGCAGGACTTTCCGCTGTCCTTGGGCCAGCAAAAGGGTGGTGCAGTAAGTCCAAAGATGGCAGCAGTACGTCTATGGAGAATAGTATATTTTGATTTGTGGATAAAAAGGGTGCCCATTCTTTCTCAGCAATCTGACATCTGCACTTCCAAGCATTATGTTTAAGTCTTTCACAAGTGGCCCAAATAAAGCGCACATAAAGACAACAGAGCAAGTGTCACTGAGAGTGCAATCACCATAGAATTACTCATAATACATGAGTATACCAGAACAAAATGAGCATTTTCACTGGTTTTGCCAGAAATAGAATTTTCTATGTTGTACATCAGCTTGTTCTACTTCAGGACTTTAGCACTTTGACTCCCAACAGTTAAACATCCTAACGTTGAAAAAAAATCTTCCATTTCCCTCTGCAGGAGGTGATTTCTCTTCTCAGCATCTTCACGAGCACGTTCAGAATTCCTCAGCTTTATCTCCAGCATCGTGTGTTTCTTTCGTTCCTGGTCCAGTTCTTCTTCTAAGCTAACCACTTGTTTCCTCAGGTCTGCACTTGTTTCTTCAATTCTTAAAACCAAAGGAGAGAGAGGGGAGGAAACAAAAACACAAAAGTTTTTTTAAGTAGCTGGGTAAATACTGCTTCTAGCTATAATAAATATAAGTTGTTCCATCTAGAGCTAAAATGTCTTAAATTCTAAGAGGAAGTTTTAAAGAAAGACATTAATTGCCATTTCATTAGTGCTGAATTTAAGGCAGCAACTCCTTGAACTCTGGAGACTCTTTTCTTTGTTTCTTGAGGAAATATACTCAAAAGTCTTACAAACAGGTGCTTACTTTCAGGCAATAGACTGAATGACTGAGGAGATGTATTCATTCCTCAGGTTGAGTTCAAATACATTATTCAAAAATAATCTTTAAACATCTGTTTTCATCCTGATACTGTGTTTCCCTATATGGGTACCCAGTACAGAATAGCATTGCAGGTCAGGTAGGAATGAGGTCATGGTCCTTCCTCACCATCCATTTTATGGTATGTTCTGTAAAGTTTGTCACTGACATTGGATTGGGGGAATAAAACTTTTTCATGCTGTACAAGATTTTACAAAAATATTTCATATAAAGAAGAATCTGAAGAACAGACCTGAAATTTACCTGTGCCAAATCTCTTAATGCAAGATTCAGAGCTTTGCTTTAAGGAATTGATGGTTTTTAAGGAGGTTGATGGGTTTTTTTATTTGAAACGAGTGCAGAAGGCACATCACTTTCTGTCTCCCCATCATGTTTCCTAATTGCAAGACAGTAATGGTCCTAATACAGAGGAGGGAGTATATCCAGATAGGAATTTCTGATCACAAGAACACACATAAAGGGTGATTTTAAAAATTAGGCTTTTCCTAGGAAAAGTGTCTCCCTCTAACTTAAAAGCAAAACTAAAACCAACCCCACCTGTTCACTCATAAGTGCAATACCCAGCTGTGAAGCTGCAGTGCCTGGCTTCCCTGTGGAACTGTGGAATGGGTTATTTTTAAACAGAGTAAATGACACTTGACAAGGGCATGCTACAACTCAACAACAACAAAAAAGTAACAGAAATTGGGATCTTTGTTGTAGTCCCAAAAGAGTGGTCATAAAATGGAAATGACTAAGAGGCAAATATGCAGTTAATGCAGTGCGTCCCCTTGAACTGTTCCTTAACTTACAGGTAAGGATGGCAATATGATTATTGCCACAATTTTCGCAACAAATTAGAAAGTTACACAAGGACAATGATCACCAAGTCTAGCAGATCAGCAGCTGAACAGAAATGAATACAATGTAGCAAAAGACTCCCATTGGTGAAGGCAGACTTTTATCACCCAGATAGCAGTCTTCTGCAATACAAGAGGATTCTTCTGAAGCTGGGATGCTTACCCTCCCCCCGCTGCCATGCTGTTTATAACATTTTTGCTACATCCTACAGCTCTCAGCTACCAGTTAAATTTTTCCACTACAACATTTTGGGGTCACCTACAGCAGCCTGGATTAGCTGTCCACATTCTGAATTACATAGGGTCACAGGACTTACTCTGTTTCTACAAACACAACATAATAATGCTCTCTTCAGGTTTCTTAAGAAGGTCTCAGGTGGTAAACATGAATTACTGAATGCCTGATAATTAGATACAAACCTCGAGGGAGAGATGTGAAACAGACTGGTTCCAGGAAGGCCATAAAACTTGCCTCCCTCTGACTAAGAGAGAGAAAATGGGCAGCTGATGATGTTAAATAACAGCTTTTCCATCAGCAAATGTTCCTTACCTCTCTGCCCCAGGCAGGTATTGACTGCTTTCCCACCATTTATGTATGTGCCAACAAAAAGCTCATATTCCTTCATTAAAACATGCCCTGCTACACACACACAGTTCTGCAAACCACACAAGCTCACATGCAATGGTAAAGGAACTAATTACTACTTTTGGGGGAGAAATTATCTTCAATAAAATAAAGCTAGTGACTCAGCCCAAAGTTTTCCTGCTAAGTGACCTCCCTTCTTTGCTAGTTAGCTCCTATCTTTCCACAGGAGCAGACTTTCATGCAGTCTCAATAGGTACATACTTAGCACACGTAAGTTGCTGCAGATGTAAAAACATTGCAAAATTTTTGAGAGATGATAAATTTGGCTTGACATTCTTAGATGACAGCAAGATCCTTCAGGCTGTAATCCTGAACAGCTGGAGTCATCCTGTTTTAAAACAAAAAGGCAGCTGAAACTGCTCAACAGCTGGAATGAAGAGCAGGTCTTTATGGATGCCCCAGCTGTCAACAGCTGAAGGCCTTGTTGGTGGAAAGCCATCTTTTCCTCCAGGTAACAGGTTAAAATATGCAGATAACATATTTCCATGCTTTGTAGCCTCGTTTTCTTTCTATTTATCATTCTGTGTCCCTGCACCAAGGTCAGCTCTCCAGAACTAAATGCAAGGCATACATATTCATTGCCTGCCTATTCTGCATTAGTAGAGCATCTAAAAAAAGCACCAACGAATAAGCCATAAGCTACCATCCTCATTCACAGACCTTTTGCAACACACCATGCTAGCAGCTGGTGATGTTTTCATTAGCTCTTATACCTGGAACACAGCAAAGCAGGAGTAAGCTTTTCTCCCACTCTATGATGTTAGGTTCCAGCTTCGCATGCCAAGGCAGTACAATACAAGATGCAGAAAAAAGCTACAGAGACTGGCAAGCAACAACCATAGGAAATCATAAAATAAAGCAGGATGGTAGCAAGTGAAATTCCACCTTAACAGCTAGCCTGCTGGAAGATGTCACAGTTCAGATACATTTTTGAGAAATTACAAGAAAAAAGAGGCAACAAACAGCCTAAAGCTGTGATGATATAAAATCATATGGTTTCATGTTTGGGAGACTGCTTGGAAATTAAGGCATGTAAATGCTACCAGAGCTTTAATAACTGAAGGAGTATAGCATTAACACCTTGAGCCTGCGCAATGGATTTTTTAGGTG
>VWZO01020306.1:148982-167624 GCA_013396975.1 Bucco capensis | reverse complement strand
GAGAGAGTTAGGGTTATTCAGCTTGGAAAAGTGAAGGCTTCAAGGAGAACTTATAGCAGCTTTCCAGTACCTAAAGGGGGATTGTAAGATAGAAGGGGAGAAACTTTTTAGGTGGCCAGATTGTAATAGGACAAGGGGGAATGGATATAAGCTGAGGGACGGGAAATTTAGATAGGAGATTATGAGAAGTTCTTTACTTGTAGGGTGGCTGGGCACTGGAACAGGTTTCCCAGAGAGGTTGTGGCTGCCCCATCCCTGGCAGGGTTCAAGGCCAGGCTGGATGCAGCCCTGGGTGACCTGGTCTAGTGATTGGCATCCCTGCTCAGTGCAGGGAGGTTGGAACTAGATGATCTTTAAGGTCCCTTCCAACCTGGCCATTCTATGAATCTATGAAATAATGTAGTTAACATGCACCATTATACCATCCAAAATGACTGCAGAATGATGCTTAAATGACTATGAGGCTACTGGAACTAAACTACAGGTACCTGCTTGGTCTACAGGAGTTCATTTGTCTATAACAAAATCTGCTTTCAAAGTCCCAAGAGCACTTCTCTATAATACTATGGTGGAGAATAACACATTTCCTGCATGATATATATTGTCAAGCTGCAAGTAATAATTACCTTTGCTAAATCCTTAAATTTGCTAATTTATCAGTCCAGACAAGAAGTTTCAGAGTTTCTACTGAGGTTGAAAGCACTATTTAGCATATGCTGCATAAAAAAAAACGACTAACAGCCAGATTTTAATAGTATCTACCTTCCCACTACTGCAACATGTGTAACTTCAGCTGATGTCTCCTTTCTGTAATGAAAACCTCTTGCATTTCCTGGGAAAAGTAAGATTCCATAAAAAAAATCTTATGGAAAAGTCTGAAGCTACGAGAACATAGGAAATACTGACCTAAGGAAAAAATCTACAAGGAAAACTGTACTTCACAGTAACACTACAGCATGTTTAGTACAGAAAGCTAGGTATGGGGATAAAATTGAAGCAAATTAAAACAGATCTCTTTCTAAACCACAACAAACCTGGTTTATTAAGTAAAGATGGTTACTTCTCCAGTTCCCTCTCATACAAGGAGATACAGCTTCAGACTTCCTATGTGGGTTTGCTATCATTCCCCATTTCTGAGGTATTAGGTAGTTTCAAAATAAGTGTAATGTTTTTTATCTGTTATCTTAAGCTCCTTGCTAATAATGATCTGCTCTAGCTACTCATGGTATCTTGTGCCATCATCTCTGAGCTGCTATCACTGTTATTCAGAGAGAACTATAAATATGGACTATATACTGTATGAATTTTAAGTGAGATATTCTCTGTTGCAAACACTTTAAGCTGAAGACAGCTTAAAGAGAGACAGGATACATTAACACAGCAAAAGATAAAAAAACCCACAGGTCAAAGGAGGGGTGTGATAAAAGGAAGGAGAGAGAGAACTAATCAAGGGCTGAGAGACAACTGTATGCAGAAGGTTTTAGCTGCACAAATAGAGTGAGTTTTGATGATATCAAATGGATGTAACAGTGCCTATTCAGTGGGCAAGTGGGGTAGAGAGGGGAGAGAAGAAAGGATTAGAGAAAGCATGGCAAGCAAATATCAATGATAATTCCAAGGCAGAGAGATGAGGATAGTGTATTTGTTAGTTGTGATAAAGACAGTAATAAGACTGTGACACCAGAAGGAAATAACTAGATTCTATGTTTGACTCTCACTGGCTCCCTCAGAACAGCCAGGGTGGGAAGCTGAAGAAGGGCACTGTGGTGTTCTTTGCTTATTCCAGATTTTGTGCTACCAACAATCTCTGTTGTGCTTTATGACAGATTCAGAGGTAGTGCAAATGGGGGGCACTTGCCCTGTCAGCACTTGATAGCAACAAATAGGAATAATGACCCAATGGTTAAGCCCAATCAATGTACCTTTCAGAAGCAAGGTGGGGATGACATGGCACAGCATTAGCACCACTGGTGAATCTAAAATTACAAAACTGGAGTAATGTTACTGCTAATCCCCATTTTCACCCCCATTTTCTAGTCTAGCCCTGGTAGTCAGCCAACTCAGTCAGTTAGATCCCTGTCCACTTTCAGCGTTTAGAGCGACATGATTGCTTAAAAAACCTCCAACACCTTCTTCTATTCACATACGTATTTTCACAGTGCAAGCACCACAAGCAGTATTTCCTTGGCAAGTTTTTACAGGTCAGTATGATGAGCTCCCACTGACAGACCTTTCATTTCTCTATCTGTATTTCATGGACAGGCCAGAATGAGTGCAATGCATAAGCCCTGCTTCACTTTTCCAAGATATCCAGCATGATGTTCAATATCTGGATAATGACAGGGGCAGGATCACTGATTGCTGCTGCTACAAGAGCAGAGTCGCAGAGGTATCAGCTGGAAGTAACAAAAAGTACAAGCTTTTCCTGTGGAAAACAGAGTGCAAATGTATCTGTATCATGCTGCTTCAGCTGCCCCTTCCCAGTGACCAGCCTCCAGAGCTCTTAGTTCTCATGTTTGAAAATTGTCTTCTGTGTATAACTGCTTCAGTTTGCGCATCCTTAGGATGCTCACACAGTGGTGAAATGACCATAACACCTGCACGCCAATGCTCAGACATGAAGGTGGATACCTTTTGGCTTTCCGGAGTGTTGAACCAGGAAGCCATGCTCACTTTTGCACAACCTTTAAGGAGGCCAGCATAGCAAGTGTTAAACGAAAAGGAAAACTATAAAGAAAGAGGAAAGACAACAACCTTAAGTGAAGGAAGACAATAAAGGCAAGGGATGGTGTCTGCTTTGATAGACTTAAAGGATATAACAGAGCTTTAACATTAATTACCATTTTAACTGTTGCTTATCCTTTATCAATCAGAGTAATTAATTCCAGTTATTTATGACACACAAATCTTAAACCACACTAAATCAAAATCACCAATTGTGTGCATTTATAAGATCTGTTTTGCTGCAGAAGCATTAATGGTCTAGGCTGAAAATAAACAATGGAACATTTCAATACAAAAGCCAACTGAGCCTTTACTATAGAAGTAATAAGGCATTTATTATTTCAAGAGCCCTGCATTCACAATATCCCCTTTTCACAGAAAACACCCCTTCCTCCCATTTTTTATGAGGCTAATTTGTAGTATGTCACCACTGTGAGACTTCTGAATGTGTTCAGAACAAGACAATAAGAGTAAGCCACAGATGAATGATGTGTAGTAAAAATCAATAAACCTTGTAACTAGTCACTAAGGGAACTGATTTTATGCCTATAAAAATAAAACAATTATAGCAATATTAATGGCAGATTCATCATAGTAATATAAAAAGTCCAAGTGTGCTTGTCTGTTGGGAATCTTTAATTCATCCTTCTGTATTAAGTATTCACAAGGTAGTAGAAATGGAACCGACTTCACGAACAAGCTTTAACTTCTTGTAATTCACCCTGTCAAAAAAAAACCAACCCAAAACAAAACAAATAACAAACACAAAACAAATAAAAAAACCTGTTAAACTTGAAAACAACAGTTTTGACAATCAGTATAACTGTGATATGTAGGAAAGGACAAAAGTAAAAGCCTCAAAAATCTGACCAGTAGATCTGACTTTTTTTAATATCATTAGTGATTTCTTATTACTGAGTACTGTGTTAACCACACTGCAACAAAACAGGTAGTATAGCCACATAAAATATTTATTTTGTGGTAATGCAGGTTAAGCACAGCAAGGGACCTTTTTTTTCTTTTAAATTGATAGGTCCTCTTGTTTTAGGCATCTATTAATTTGCAGGAGGAGGGCAGTACAGATATAATAGGAAAAATAGTCTATAATTTATAGCATACAGAGCTGCTCTAAAACAGGTATTAGAAATTTAATTTCCACTAATAACATCCAAGGTGTTATGGGCCTTTTTGAGCCTATGAGGGTCAACTGAAAGCGTCCACTGCCATCTGGCTTGGGCCCTGCATCATCCACTGGGAGAGGACAATACCACAGGCCCAGCAGGGAGGCACAGGATGGCTGCAGGTGCACATCATTAACTGAGCCCAAGAGAGAACCTCTGGGGACACAGACTGGTAGCTGTGTGGTAGCTGCAGCCTCTGCTACCTACACCTATGACACATCTTTCAAAGTGGCCCATAGACACCAAGGAAGTAAAAAAACAACTTTTTTTTCTTTATTCTGATTGCCAAATTATTTAAGGCAGGTATAAAAATGAAAGCATTCGATATATACTTTACACAAAATAAACTACATTACAGCATAAAACAAGTAACCAGGCAATGGCATTAAAGTCTCTCTTCTAAAACTGGGTAATTGTAAACATTAAAAAAAGGACTGCAGGACTATTCAAGTAATAGAACAATCACAGATGTCTTCTGGTATGCAGGCTATTAGGTTATCTGCCATTCAAGATTATCAAAAAAGACATTTCATTATTCACAGATGCTCATTATCTCCATTTAAAATCTATACATTATATACAACACAGTTTTTGTGGTACTAGAATCCCCATGCCTTTAAAAGGTATATTTTTTCACAATACACAGTTACAATGAAACAGTGAATACAGTAACATTTTACACTTATGCATCTTAATAGGAGCCACCAAATAGACGTCTACATTGTACCAAAGTGTCATTACAGTCAGCCTCTCTGAGAGCTTGTGAGAAATACCAGAAGGGTATGCAAAGTTGAGGCACACTGATACATAACTGTACTTATTTACAATTGAAGAGGGAAAAAAAAAACCCTAGAAAAAAGGAAGAAGAGAAAAGAAACAGCCTTTTGCAGTTAACGCTCTCTAAACACGACAAATACATATCTCCGTTTACTTGTGTGGTTCGCAACTTAGCAGCAGACCCTGTGTGCGAGCCTTGTTACTGATACAAAAAAAGTAAAGAATATATATATATTTTTATATATATATGTATATATATATATACGCATATATATATATATAAAAACAGAAGTCTAATTACAGCAACATTTGTTACTCTGAGATAAAATCTGCAATTTACAAAAATGAAATGACTGGTTTTTGCCTGCCATTAAGGCATTTCAAATTAACACCATGGAACTGATGTCTGTAATAAAGCGCTTCCTCATGTGATCCAGTCACATGACAATGTACATCTCCAAACTCCTTATTCTCTGAAATGAGAAAGAAGAATATTTTAGTATGCAGTATTCTTTCCTCCTAGTATTTTTATGAACCTCAGCTACACCATGAAATGAAATCTGCACAGTACTCACAATCCCAAGAAGAAAAGACAGAAAGCCATTTCCTTGTCTCTCCCCTGACAGGAATAACATGCTAACAAGTAACCTGTTCTGGGATTTATCTTCTTGGTTCTGACACCCTAACATACCTCAGCTCTTTCAGAGCTACAAACCCTTCTCACTCAAGTAATCCCAGCTAGGAGTCTTACATAGTCACTTGTTTTCAGAGTCAGCTTCCAGAAAGATATGCAAAATGATGGAACATTACAGTACTATTTAATGCATTAAACTCTAAGGCTTAATGTGGCAGTGATGAACAAAATGCTCATGTTAAGGATGCTTTGGATTTTTCAGTTGAGATGAGATCATAATACAGAAGAGTCTCTTTCCTCTTGAAGAGTAAGGATGACAGTTTGAAGAGTAAATTCTACTGAAAACATAGTAAATAACGGAAAGGCAAATGTGTGGAATGGGTATGTAACTGAAATACGATGTCACTTCTAGTGGACTCCCAAGCAAACCTCTCTGAAAGCAAAATCAGCACATCAGGCCAACTTGCAGAATAGACAATATCTTAAGTTTTCTTACTATAGCACATGGATCTAACTGAACATGAACTTTTTTTTAAAAAATGGATCTTAAATTATATTTCATAATGACTTGTTTTATCTTAATACCAATCCTTAAAACAGAGTCAGTGGGAAATCTCAGATGACAAACTACTTGCTCCTCCATAATGACTAATGTGGCAGTTAAAGTTAAAAGTACACAACTAAGGACAAAATGTCCTTAGTAGTAAAACTACAATTAATCCCAAGTCCCAAGTTCTTCCTCATCCTTAAAAACTGTGTCATACAAGGAACTGCAGACCATCAGGCTACCAAAGCTATGACTTGCTTTCTCCGCTCTATGTTAAGATATGTAATTTAAGATTTACTGGCTATTTACCTTCTTTGTGCAGGAAACATACCAGATGCAGATGCCTGCGCAGCCACCTGCTGAGTGGCAACAAGGGCAGCAGAGGTCAATCCTGAGAGAAAGAGGAAGTGAAGGAATGATGACGTTCCTCTGGTTTTAATGGTTTTTTGTGCTCAGAGAAATGTTAGGAGGTATCTCTAAGACAGACTGACAAAAAAACCCACCATCAGGAAATGGTGAGGTTTTAACACTATATAGATGGCAAATATTTCAGGCAACAGAGTTAAGAGAGTCTGCCCAGTAAGATCAATATGCCTTCATATAGCAAACTGAATTATCCTTGATAGATATTTTACAAGAAAACACAGCATTCCTACTTACTGTATTCCTTTCCAAGTACTGCACTGCATGGTGCTAAGTGGTTTGTATGAGTTCCTGAATAGGAAGCTCAGTAGAAATAATAGATAGCAGGAATCAACAAGAATCAAAAGTCACGGTGAATTACAGAAACTACATGCCAGCTGCTCAGAATACAATACTTTCATAATAACATCATTTTTATAGTTTTCCTACTGAACAANGTTATCGCACCAGGGGCCACAGCAGACCCCAAGTGATTTTCAGACTGTGCCTGACTGAACAAGCATAATGCATCCCAAAAGGCATATGGAATCACTGAATCAGACTGAAAAACGTCCAGACTTTTATACAAGAAAAAATAACTGCTGAGGCACTAAGTGAACTTTATGAATTAATGTCATTTAGCCACCAAATGTGATAGCATGTATTTGCTGCATGGCAGGATATCTCCTTTTAATTCACCTAGAGTCCAGAGTAAGAGAAAATCAGTCAAAGGCTGATATAAAACTTAGTGACAATGAATTGTATCTTAATGTGCTATCTTTTCCCTGACTGCAACCTTGTTTGTCAAAATACAGAACCCTCTTCAGATGGTCAAATTATAACAAGTTCAAAACCTTGTGACTGCAATGCCTTATTCATAAAATATGTTCAGTATAAAAAGCTGTTATCTTTGCTACACTTCTTCCATTGCTTACACAACCCTAATACACAAAAAGGAGGTTGGTTGGTTTGGGTTTTCTGCCTTTCAGCCAGTTAACCTCAGTTTGCAGTAGGAATCAAAATATTCACATGAACAAGTCTAACTGATACATCTTTAATAACATTCTAACACTCAATTTTGGAAACAAAACTTTGTATTTCTAAGGCATAAACCTAATAATTTGCTGTTAGACCATGCTGAATGTTTCCAAGCCTTCTTCCTAAATGTAATGCACTTCTGACTTAACGAGGGGAATCTCTACTCAAAATGCTTCATACAGGCATGATTTCCAACGTCAAGGTAACAACTGCATGAGACTAGCTAATCCCACCATTGAAAAATCTTCTGCTCACCTTGAAATGGGTCATATTGTCCAGGTATAAGGGGGTAACCCATTCCAACATGCGTGTGATGGTGTGTGTGGAGATGCCGCTGGCTAAAAGGAGAATGACGGTCTCGTTCCCTTTCTGCTTCCCGTTCACGCTCAGCTGCTGATTTTTCCACAGGCTAGTAATAGAAGGCGAAAGAAAACTGATGTGAGAATTTCAAAAGGGACAAAATCCCCCAAACCCACAATTGCCTTTACCTAGCAACAACCTTTTGAATCCAAATGATGAAGTTGTGGGGGTTTTTTTTAAGAACAAATATCTCTACTGGATTATTTGTACTTTATTCTAATCTAAAACTGGTGTATTTGGCTAATGGAAGATTTTCGAAGGCACAGAGATTTTGAGTCACACACTGTAGCTTGAAGCCACCACAATGACTTCTAGTTTTAGGCTCCCTCAAGCTTGTCTGACTTGCCACTGCTTGAAGAACCTAGCTGAGCTGCTGAATGCTGATGTAAATAGATCCTCAGCTCTCTAATACACTCCAGGAATCAAGCTTGCCTGAAGAGCAAGGAAGCCCTTGAATCAGAATCAAGAGTCAGTGACTTGTTCACATTTAAAACTAGCACCAGCTTATCTGGAAGTAAACTAATAGCATTTGCTTCAATGTGGAAATCTTTAGAATGAGGGCTAGTAGCTGCTATTTGGAAGATGTGGCTTCTTGGCAAATACAGGAGATATTACAAAGTCCCACAGCCCAACTTCTCATTTTACTATTTCCAAACAGGAGCTTCCCGTTTAACTGCAATAACTTGGGCACCATGAAGTGTCTCTGAATTTATGTTTCTGTGTGAGTCATACATTTAAGATAGTAAGACTCTGAGCACACAACTGTGTCACTTCCAGTTTATGCCATGGAAGGATCTTGACTATAAATCGCTTTTATTTTGAATAGTACTATAAAGAACAATCATGCATTCAGAGCTTGATGCCAGTCTGTATGCATCTTAAAATGATGTTCTCCACCACTCTCCATATGTACCACTCTTCAGTAACAACAGATGAAACCTTACAACAGGGGACTTGCTGCGATACTGGTTGGCATGCTGCTGAAGCAAATCCAGTGCTTTGGACTCAGTGGTTGATTTCGCATTGATGCTTGGGCTGGTATTGACTTTTTCTGCCTCTTCTCTCCCTGACATCTTCCCATAAACTGGATAATGAAATCCTGGAGAGAGATAGGCCCCTGCAGGTAAACAATAAATACCATATCAAGTGACTGTTTTTACATTTTTGTTATATGAAGATGGGAGGAGGAAATGCCAGCAGAGGATAACATTAAAAATGGATCATGTGACTATCAAACAGCATCTTTGCTCTTCAATTTCTTCATCTAATTTAACCTGATGAATGGAGGTTATAAAGAGGGTTGAGCTGATAGTCATTTCAGACATTTATGGGTCGTCTTTAGGTGAAAGGAATAGTAACTCTAATGATTCTGACAGTAAGTGCTTAGAATATTTTTACAGGCAATAAACTCTCTGTCAGTCTAACAGCAATAGCAGACTGTCAAGGGTTGAGAAAACTATACCTGGGAACTATGACAGTTCATAAAAGGCACATCTTGTATTACATCAGTTTCATCTAGAGAAGTTTCTCTAGTGGAAGCACAAGCAAAATAAATACCACCTACAAAGCTTCTAATTCACCCTGGCTACTAACAGAAACATCAAAATGCAGGCTTTACTGCACTTTGAAGGTGTAAATCTTAGCTAGTGTGCAAGGCAAATTTCATAATACATACCAGGATAGCTGTGCATTAGGACAGGAGAGACTGCACGATAGGCTGGATGGTTGGGATCGTACATCTGTGGATAAGGATAAGCATGCAAGTACTGGATATATGACTGATGCTGACTCATTGGTGAGGAAACTGCTACTCTAGCACCCCGAGAGTCCTTCCAATTTACAGGAGTCTTTCGATCATCGTTTTTTATCTTGCTCTCATCCACTGATTGAGAATCAGAACGCTTGACCTCTTTAGGCTCCTCTTTTATGCTTGCTAATGAGACAGGAAGGTTAGGCAGGGAACTTTCCTTGTTAGGTGTTTTTCTAGGGCTGTCTTCTTTTAACTTTTTCTCACGATCAAGTTCTTCTGATTTTTGCTGATCAAGGTATTTGGGCTGATAGACATAATGATGCCATGTTCGTGAATCTGGATCCTAATATGGAGGAGAAAAAAAATTCTGTTCTGAACTTACATGATGAAATAAGGTTGTTATTGATACTTTCCATACTTCAGTTAATGTATTTTTAATAGTAGTTTTAACAACATATTCCTATTACATAGAGGAAACCTTTGCTTGCTATGGAGTGCTTTGAGCTCAAAGTCAAACCAATATTCCCACGAAAGTGCAAGAGACTACTATCAAAGTTTAATTCAATTGCTTCATCCTATACCCTTCTTCATGACTTAAACTAGTTTAATAATGAAATACATATGCATTGTATCAAAGTTCTGAGACCACACTATTCATAAAACATTTTAATTAAAGCCCACAGAGAGATTTTCCCACAAGTGAACAAAAAATATCTGCAAACCACAAAATTAAAGCTGGCTAATGACATGCCAGAATACTCAGATTACCTGGAACAATGAACCTGAAAAACTAATCTAGCTGGCAAGATGATGCTAATGCTGCCTCTGATATTACATTCAGGAATCAGTGGAAGTCAGACATTAAGACAGACTTCTTCAGTTGACAGTCTTATTTCAAGTTTGTAAAATCACACATGGGTAAGTATTTACAGGATCAGGAGCACAGGATATAGAGAACATGTACAGGATGTCATAAATACATTTTTGCATAATATATTACATAGAAGAGTTTATAAACACATTATAGAATTAGGTAGGTGATTTCTTTACAATACTACACCAAATCAGTACTGAGCAGTAACAGAAAGACTTTTTTTTTTAATACAGGATACACAAGAACTAATTTTAAACATTGTCTCCACTTGATACACATTTATGGCACATGCAATAGAAACATAAGCACACAACTAGACACTTGGACAGTCTGGTTCAAATACTCATTTGACTCAGCAGAAATCTCCTACTCTGGGTTGCACCATCCCATTTCCTTTAGAGTTCCCTAACTCCCACTCATCTGACCCCACTACATCTTAAAAGACAGCCTATAAGGGTGAAGACTGGGATGTACTGTACACCAGGACATAAAAGCATTAAGCCTTGATGCTCTGGTTCAGAGCACAGAGAACAGTCATATTGCCTCGAATGAAGGCAATGTGACATCTAGGAAGGTCAGCGCGAAGGCACTGGATGAAATTCTGGTTCCACTGAAGTCAATGGCAAAACTGTCACTGACTTCAATGGAAAGAGGATTTCACCCATTGTGCAGGTCTGTAGAGGCTTGAGGTTGGTTTAGGAGAGAAGGGGAACTTAACTGCTTCAAAAAGGTCACCTTGGGTTAAGATAAAGAGCTGAGCTTCAAGTCAACTCTTCAAAGAATCAGCTCACCCATCTTTAGTAAATGCCAACTGTCATTTAACAAAAAAAAGAAACACTTCAAATCATGTTTCAAGTCTACTTTAAGTCCTCTCACAATGAAAGCTACTTATTTTGCTTGAAATTTCTCATTTCTAAACTAAGCAAATTGCTTAGAATTTACATCTAAAAAAGATATACATTTTATTCATGCATATAATTTAAAATAATCTATTCAGGCCTTAAGTCTGGGGAGTTCTGTCACCACCTTGCTAGATTTTTTTTTTTCCCCCAAACAGCTCAACTGAAAAGTCTATTGGTCTATTCACAGACTACAGCACTATCCAGCATGAAAAAAAGGATGGTGGAGTTTGTTTGGCTGCAAAGGTAGAAGGACATAGCAGAATCAGGGACAAAATCTCACGACTGAAGGATAAATCAAGACACTATCGTTCCATTTCCTGTGATCTCACCTGTTTAAATCTTGTGGTTGGATCTACTCCTGTTTGCTTCATGGAGTCCATAACAGATTTCATTTCTACAGCCTCCTTTATAAGCTGATGGTTTTCCATTTGTTTGGCTTTGAAACTGTCAGATTGAAGCTGCTGCTGGTGATTGGGAAGGATCTGTGATTTGCTTGTCTCTTCACCTTTGTTAGGGACTGATGACCCTATTTTAGTGTTATTTTTGCTGGACTCTGGAGTTGAAGGGGCCTTTGAAATAGTGGCAGATGGAATATTCTTCTGCTTGTTGTCATCCTTCCCAATCTCCTTCAAAGGGGCATCACTCTTCCTTTCACAGTCCCTTCCAGTTTGTGCCATTTTCTGTTCTGCTAGTCTCTGGTCCTCATAATACTTTTCATACTGCTGCCTATAAGCAGGGTTAGAGGCCATTAAGGACTTTTGGTCCATATAGAGCCCATAGGCATACTGTCCATAATAAAGTGACTGAGCAAGTGCAGGGTGTCTTTGCGTTATTACTGACTGATGTTGTGGCTGTAAATTAGAGGAAGTGCTTTCACTTTTCTTAGCATCTGACAGTTCTGCCTTCTCTTTCTTTTCAGCCTCTTCCTCAGACTCTTTCTTGATCTTCAGTCCCTGTGGGGTACTGTTGTTCCCAGCTGCTGGGGTACTGACCTGTCCAGAGTGCATGTAGCTTGGGGAATAATAAGGATCATAGCCATGGTAATAGGGAGAATGGGACTCTTTCACCTGAGCTGATTGTGCTGTGGTTGAAGAATGTCCTTTTACAACACCATCCTTATTAGAAATAATATCTGTTGGAGAGCTGGCCTTTGACCTCATGCCCTCTGACCTGCTGTCAGAGCCACCATCATCAGCTGCATCAGAAATATCTGAGTAAGCAGGGCTGTTGGTTTTAGCAGCTGCACTATCTGCACCGTTTTGTGTCAACACATGCAGTGGCGCCATGGCAGATTGTCCATTCACCAAAGTGCTGCATTCCATCCTGGAGGCACTCCCTATGGAAGGGCTGGGCGCATTGTCTGTGAATGTGTAAACCTTATCAGCTTCAGCCTTAATACTTGCCATCCTGCTCTCTTGAGATTCTGACAGTCCATTAGCTAGCATTTCATTCTTGTTGAGATGGTCCTTTAAAAAATGTCCAGATAAGTCTTTCCCAGACCCTTTTGAATCCTCCAGCTTTCCCAGCTTAGAATCCATCTTGGGGCTTGCTGTCTCTTTGCTTTCTTTGTCCTTCAACTTTCGCTTCTCCTTTTTCTTTTTGTCTTTGAGTGATGCGAGAGCTGGGTTTACAGTGCTTGGCTCTCCCATAATTGTGGGCTTTGGTTGAATAGGTTTTAGCGGAGGGCTCTTTGGTGTAGCCTGAACAATAGTAGTTGTTAGAGAGGGCAGTCCTGGTATTGTCCCTGTCGTGGTGGTTGTAAAGGCTGTAGTAGGTATAGCTATTAACTGAGGAGGAGTTGGTGCTGGTGCTGGGGCAATGGGCCTGGCTGTTTTCAGTTTGGAAAGGTTTTTATCCACTTTGCAATTGTTCGCTTTCTTACCTTTATCGCCCAAACTCTTTTTGTCAATTAACCCCTCAGCCTCCAATTTTGGCATTTCACTTTGCAAATTGCCATCTGTCACCGAGCAATTTTCCAGCGTGGCTGCCATATTAGAAATTACTGGAAGGCTGTTCAGTTCACTGTTCAGACCCTTCTTTTTGCCAGAATTCTTGCCGGTTTTGGAACCGATAACTGAACCAGGGCCATTACTGGTAAGTTCCCTTTTTCCCTTGGGGGTCCCTGGGGTAGCAATGGAGGAAGATGTTGGTGCTTTTAATGGATCAAAGCCTGGCAAATTTGTGCTTGGCTCACTGCATTCAAGTGCCACATTATTCAAGGCTTCCTCACAGTCTGAAATTTTGTCTTCACTGTCAGGCTCAAATTCCAGTTTGTTTTCTGGGTCTAAATGTGCATGAGCCTGATGGTATCGCAGTCCATTAATGTGCTTATACTTTTTGTTGCAGTTGGGGTGAGGACAATCAATCAGCACTGGAGAAGAGCAGCCTTGGTCCAAAAAAGTAGTCTCAGGTTTTCCCTGTGGAGTGGTAGGAGTGCTTCTAGAGTTAGTACGAATACGTTTTCCAGATTTATTGTCCTCCGAACTGGAGTTCAAATCTAGCTCCATTGGAGGTTTAGTCTTCCTCTTGTTTGTGGATGAGGGGCTGGCTTTGACTTCATCCATGGCACAGTTTGGGGGTGTCCTGCGTCCACTTGAGTTAAGGCTGCCCCTTCTCCCCTTCCCATTGGCACCACCTCGATTCTTATTCTGAAGTCCTCTGGACTCTGCAAAACTCGTGTCATTCCCAGGTACAACTGCAGCAGCAGCAGACCTTGCCCGCTTTCCTCTACCCCGTCCTCCGCGCATTTCCAGGTCACTTGTTGGCGATTCACAAAACCTATACAAAAAAAAGCAAATTTCATCAGCAGGAGCTATGAACTGAATAAATAATAATGAACTGAATATTTAATGGAACATCATGACTTCCTGTATCAGAACCTTCATACACATTGAAGAAAAGACATCCTACTGCCAAATGATGATCTAACAGTTTCAAAGCGAAAGTCATTAAAAAACGGACAAAAACAGTAAGAACAAGATCACCTAATTACAACCATGGAGAAAAATATTTTCCAAACTTACAGAAATGTCTTTTTAAATTAACTGCCCCTTGGCTGAATCCCATCTACTTCCCCTTCCCTCTCAAAAACACAGACCAAAAAGAAATAAAAACTCCCACCCTACGTTTTAGTGTGGAATAGAGAATTACTTGTTTCACTGGTGCATATTTTCAATTATAACCAACTGGATTTTATTAATCTTTGTACAGTATCTTGACAGATACTGGGGGTGAAAATACAACAGAGAAAAAACAGACTCAGAACAATTGGGTACCTAGGAGGGGCCCAGTCATGCTTTGTGCAGTCCAGCAGTGTTCCCACATAAGTCTTGTTCCTCCACGTAACGTTCACTACTAGAACACCTGCCAGTGGGAGAAAAACAAACGTTGTCAGAACAATAATTAGGGTAGGCTTTTTGTTTTGTTCCTTTTTCTTTTTTTCTCCTGTTGCCCACAAAAGGAGGGCTTTATTCTTACTTGCTTTCAAATGCTGTGGTCTACACTCTTCCTCTTTTCTGGTTTCAGTGACCTCAAGTTAAAACCCACAGGAAAGACAGCAAACAACAAAGAACAAGAGTGTGTGTGCACATGTGTATGTATGTGTATAAGAGAGAGTGTGTGCCTGTGTGATTCTGTGTGTAATCAAGATACAGCTGACAGAAGGAAATGGAGTTTGCCATGTCCTGCTGTAAAACAGCAACATTCACCTCTTAATTTTGCTATTATTGCACATAATTGCTTTTGCTTGGCAGCCAGCCAGCATAAACTAAGCACCAGTTACAGTGTTTAAATCAATAGGTGACTGAGAAGAAACTGCTTTCCTTTGAACAATATGATGACACTCTATTTATTTGAAATTGCATATATCCAAACACACAAACACACACACACGTATGCATTGCAAATTTTATGCAGCAGACATAGATGGAAACGTGTATTATTTGTCTGGTTTTTTCTTCTGTGGAAAGGAAGAAACTAGACATGAAACTCTAACCATATAGTAAAGCTAAGAGGAACTGCAATACAGAAACAATGAAGGATCCTTGTTTAAAAAAGTACTGTGAATTCCTTTTCCACTTTTGACTTGCATCAAATATAAACTCATCTGCCCACCTAAAGCAGACTTCTAATTTTGTTGGTTTTTAATTATCCCTTTAAAATGTGTCCATGGTAAAGATATCCTAAGTAACAATAAAATAAATAAGAAAGCACATTGAAATAAAAAATATATTCCATCTAGCAAGGAAAGGCATGACGCAAATGATTCTAGTTAATGAGAAGCATGAAGACACCGACTCACAGCTGCCAGCCTTGTGACTTCTTTCCCCTCTACACTTCCCTTGTCCTAGCTGTAGCATTTCTATTATGGATATAATAATGGCCCGGTGTCAGAATGTTTCCAGCCAGTCTTTTTGCTTTGTCTTGCCAGCACGATTTCTAATTTCGCACTAGACTGATCCCTCTCTACTGCACCAAGGTAAAGTAAACATGCAACCAGCCGCTGATTTCCTCAGGGGCCTTTTAACAGCGAGGAAGCATTTGAAGTGCTGTTAGTGGAGGTACCAGGGAAGAAGGGATTTCCTTGAAAATTCTCTGTAGCAGATTTGAAAATTATTCCCCATACAGTTTCAAGTTGTCATAATTACAAGGCGACTAGAATTTCGTGTGCTGAGGAATACTAGTCTGAAGGATGAAAGATAAATGGCTCTTCCAGGCCGGGTCACAGTCAGGCTTTGAATACGTAGCAGGATTAGGGTTAAATCACTGTGCTGTGTTTGCAAACTCAACAGCCTGAAATAAAACCAAGCATATTTTACCCTTGGTCCCTTCGAACAAGAGCACTGCCAGCCAAGGTCGTGGAGGGGGCAGGGGTGTCCTGCGAGGCTCTGCTCACTTCAAACCCACTCCTGCATGCCTTCACCGTGGACCCTCCATCTCCCTCAGCCCCCACAGGACACCTGAACCACCACCACCATTGGCCCGTGCCCGTTGCCAGCTCTGGCTCCTGATTGGTCACCATCAGCCTCAGGTGCCTGACGCAGCTTGCACCATGGGACACCACACCGGCAGCATCCCCGCCCTGCAGCACTGAAAAACGTCCTTGGATGCCTCCTGTGAGGCGGCTTCGTGGGCACAGGGAAGCAGACAGAGGAGTCCGATCACTGGGAAATGGCTCCGGTAGAACCATCCCCATCCAGGAAGGGAGCAGGTGTCTCTGCCACCGATGCACCAAGGAGAGCATGTAGGCTTTGGGACAGTAGGTGCTGTGTAGTTTTCCTGAGTGCTGAAATCAATACCACATCTTCAAACCTTTACTCAAAAAGTGGGTGAAAAACATGGAGAGCAGAACATGTCAGTAGAGCCACAGAGGACATTCTTCTCACTGGAAACTGGGTTTGTCACAAGCAACTCCATGCTATGTTCTCACCTGCCACTTGCACACTAAAGGTGTTTCTCTGGTAACCTTGATGCTTTCCTTCCACCTTAATAGCTTCTCACCCCTAAGTCCATCATGCCCCAAGTGAGAATCATAGGTATTTTCCATCGCTTAGTTCTATTATGGCATGCAACCCTGCAACAGCACAATTCTTCCTTCATGTACAAAGCAAGGAGGGCTTTCTGACTTCCCACACAGTATCATGGGAGAATCAGTTGTGTCGTTCATTCTTCCCCGATAGCTCACGTTTATCGTTTTGTTAATTTTTTTTTTAATTTTTGTGTTTTTTTTTTTAAAACAAGGTATATTTCTAAAGTCTCCATCTTCCTCAATATCTGTAGTCTTGTCTATTTCTACATGCGCTTTATTTATTAATTTATGTTAACAGACCCTTGGATAGTCTGTTACCTATTAACAAGAAAGAGGGCAAAACAGAAGGTATGGAATAGGTATAATAATAAAAGCCCATGAAATCAATACACATTTCAGTAATCCTTAAAAGACGTTCAAATGACCTTCCAGTGTAAGAAAGTCAATAGTTCAAAAGCAAACACAAGCAAGTTCCTCCCCTAAAAGTCAGTTAAATTTAGCATCTCATTAAGTTTGTAGGCTTAGCAAAGGCCTCTGTATGTAAGTAGAAGGGAAGATGAATCTCTATGCTGTGTTAAAATAACTGTGGCAAGGAATAAATTTCCTTCCATAATGAACAGAACATTACTCAGCCTCAGGTAAGAGTCTACAGAACAAGCAGTGAAGATAACTCATTTAATCTTCTAAGATTATCACAGAAGTGGGTCAAGAGAATGTAAGTAACATTGGAAGTAGAACTGACCCTTAAGGAAACATACAACTGGAGGCTTTTTAGACTAAAAGCACTGGAAAATGAAAATGGCGACGAGAAAATAAGTAGTCCATACTATATACTAGAGGCACTACTGAAAAGAAAGGATTATTCTTGCTGCACCCAGTCAGGGTATACTGCAACAATTACAGATTGATAGAATGTTAGGGGTTGGAAGGGACCTAGAAAGATCATCTAATCCAACCCCCTGCCAGAGCAGGATCACCCAGATGAGGTCACACAGGAATGTGTCCAGGCAGCTCTTGAATGTCTCCAGAGAGGGAGACTCCACAGCCCTCCTGGGCAGCCTGTTCCAGCGCTCCATCACCCTTACTGTAAAAAAGTTTTTCCTCAGGTTCATACTAAACCTCCTGTGGTTGAACTTGCTCCCATTCCCTCTTGTCCTAACATTGGATGACATTGAGAAGAGCCTGGCTCCCTCCTCCTGACATTTGTAAACATTAATGAGGTCTCCTCTCAGTCTCCTCTTCTCCAGGCTGAAGAGACCCAGCTCTCTCAGCCTGTCCTCATAGGGCAGATGCTCCACTCTAATGATCTTGGTGGCCCTTCACATACTCCTTCCATCTAGCATATCATATACAGGACCACAATTCAGTGGGACTGTGTCAAGTCATAAGAAGTCCCTGTAATGAGACTTCCCATTACATTACCCTATACATTAGACTACATATCATAAAACAAACATCGATTTAGCATTGCTTGAATAAGAGTGAAAATGCAAACCACAGATTTCATACTGTCTGAATACAGAGATGTATTTTCACCTTAAAAAAAACCCAGGAAGCTAAACTATCTAAAGTAACCATTACTGAAGAATGGGAGAAAAATTCCGATGTTTGTAATTGAGTGTACTTGAAGGTATTGGGACTCTAAGATTCAAATCCAGACTTTATTGATGATCTGGATGAGGGGATCGAGTCTACCATCAGTAAATTTGCGGATGACACCAAGCTGGGAGGCAGTGTCCATCTCTTGGAAGAAAGGAAGGCTCTGCAGAGGGACCTGGACAGGCTAGGTGAATGGGCAATGACCAACGGTATGAAATTCAACCAGGCCAAGTGCAGAGTCTTACACTTTGGCCACAACAACCCCATGCAGCGCTACAGGCTGGGAGATGAGTGGCTGGAGAGTGGCTTAGCGGAGAGGGACTTAGG
>VWZO01020306.1:70239-144185 GCA_013396975.1 Bucco capensis | reverse complement strand
CACCCCAGGATCCGGTTGGCTCTCTTGGCTGCTGAGGCACACTGTTGACTCATCTTCATTTTACTATCTGTTATTACTGCCAGATCTCTCTCAGCTGTGGTGCACTCCAGACTAACATTCCCCAGGAAGTAGGTGGTTTTTGGGTTACCCCTCCCCAAATGTAAAACCCGGCACTTACTCTTGTTAAATTTCATTTGGTTTGTTGATGCCCAGACCTCCAATCTATCCAAATCTCTCTCGAGAGCCTCACATCCTCCAATGGAGTCCACAGCACCCGCCAACTTAGTATCATCTGCAAACTTACTTACTAATCCTTCAAGTCCTACATCTAAGTCATTTATAAAGATATTAAACAGCACTGGTCCCAAGATGAATCCCTGAGGTACCCCACTTGTCACCTGCCTCCAGCCTGAATTAACTCCATTCACCACAACCCTCTGGGCTCCATCTCTCAGCCAGTTGTGTACCCACCTGATGATTTTTTTATCTAGCACAATGCTTGACATCTTATCTAAAGAATACTACTGGAGACAGTGTCGAAAGCTTTACTGAGGTCCAATGCCACTATGTTTTCTTCAGCATATATTTCTAAAAAAGACAGTCTGCCTAATAAATAACCAATAAGCAAAATCTAAACACAAATCGGGAGCTGAAAGAAAAATAAATGGTCCTAATCAAATACATGGCTAAATTTTATGCTCATTTAAAAAGCAATAAAATACTCAATAAAAATGGGTATGGTAATACCCCAAAAAAGTACATTAAATTAGATCCCAAATGACTTGTAGGTTTATCCACAACTATTTCTACTAAAATATGAGCTACTTAAAATGACGATTTAAAAAACTATGAAGCCAAAGTGACCCACATAATTTTCACCTGTCAGGTGCTGGAAAGGGGAACTGCCCAATGTACGTGATGATCAGGTTCGTGACCACCTGAAGAATCTAGAAGTATACAAGTCTATGGGACCCAATGGGATACATCCACGGGTTCTGAGGGAACTGGCAAATGAGACTGCTAAACCACTCTCTATTATATTCCAAAAGTCACGCTAGTTCAGTGAAGTCCCTACTGACTAGAAAAGGGGAAACATAATCCCATTTTCAAAAAGGGGAAGAAGGAAGAACCAGGGAACTATAGGCTAGTCAGTCTCACTTCCATGCCTGGCAAAATCATGGAGCAGATCCTCCTGGAGGCACTGCTGAGGCAGAAGAATGATGAAGAGGTGATTGGATACAATCAACACGGCTTCACTAAGGGCAAATCATGCCTGACTAACCTGGTGGCCTTCTATGAAAAGGTTATGACATCAGTGGACAAGGGAGCAGCAAGTGATGTCATTTACCTGGACCTAAGCAAAGCCTTTGACACTGTCCCACATGACATCCTGGTCTCCAAGCTGGTGAAATGTGGATTTGATGGATGGACCTCTCGGGTGGACAAAGAACTGGCTTGACAACTGCACCCAAAGAGTGGCTGTCAATAGGTACATGTCCAAGCAGAGGCCAGTGACAAGTGGCATCCCTTAAGGATCTGTACTGGGTCCGGTCTTGTTTAACATCTTTGCTGGTGNCTGGAAGTTTTTAAGGCCAGGCTAGATGGGGACTCTGAGCAACCTAATCTAGTGGGAAGTAACCCTGCTCAGGGCAGGGGGGTTGGACCTAGATGATCTTTAAGGTCCCTTCCAACCCTGACAATTCTATGATTCTATGACCTCCAGTGTACAACTAAAGATCTGTTTTTTTACAAACCTTACCTTTTCTTTGGCTAAAGTAACTGAACCACTTCACTGTCCTACTGAACCTTGAGAATAAAACTGCAGTTCTGTCTTGTTTTGAGATAATGTGGGGGGGAAACAAGGAGAGAAGATTCCCACCCCCCCAACTATCTTCAACAGAAAGAGAGAGGGAAAAAAACAACACACGCATGCCCAAGAGTAAGTGTAAAAGAATACNCAACCCAGAAAGCCAACTGTGTCCTTGGCTGCGTCAAGAGAAGGTGATTCTCCCCCTTGAGTCCACTCGTGTGAGACCCTACCTGAAGTATCACATCCAGCTCTGGAGNTTAAATACAGTATTGATAAAGCTTTTCAAGTTTGGGTGAGATGAGATGAGATATGAGATGAGATGACATGTCGCAGTACTGCCAAACCGCTGAGCCAAAACAAAAAGCTGTGCTGCTCTGAGAACAAAGACCATGTGTTGCCAAGCCATTCTGCCGAGTGAACACCACGTGGTCCAGCAGAAGCAGGAAGAGAGGAGCAGTTCCACCACACTGTGTGATGCTGCACCAAGCACTGGAAGGGGGGAGAGAAGAGCCGTTGTGGTGTAAGCGGTGGCCAAGTGAAAAAGCATCAGTCTCGCAAACCAAAGATCATGGATTTGAACCCCATCTGTGCCTTGGCAGGTCCACATCAGTGTTGCCTATTCTTTTGGGTCAGGGAACAAAATCCTCAGTCCAAATGAAAAGTCCCTGGGCTATGGATGCAGACTGTCCCGATGCCTCCTACGCCCACCCCCGCATTAGTTCAAAAACAAAATGAAAGGCACAAATTGGGGGAAGAAGAAGAAGGAAAATGGATACCAGATTTCCTTTATGTAACCCATAACATTATCTACCCCTGTATCCCTTTTTCTTCTCCTCCCCTCACCAAGATGCCCTGATAAACACCTTTCATAGAACTATACACATTAATATATATATATGTCCTATAGTAGAGATAGTCTTATACAACTATATACATTAATATACACATGCAGGTACAATATTACAGTTTCAATCAAAAATAAGGTCCCTCTGAGGAATATATGGTGTTTCCCCATCTTTCTGCATTATTCACCAGGTGCAACCTGGTCCTTGAGTAAAAACAATCCTACGGATGGGTCTGCCTTTGCTTGAGGGAGGACTGATCCAAACCTTTTTTCCTAACATACCTCTCAAGTACACTGTAGACACTCCATCTCCATCTATGGTGTGAAGGGGTTCTGATTGCACAGGGCCAATCAGATTGTCATAGTCCCTCAAGTTGATGAGGCTGATTGACAAAGCCTCTAGTGTTGACTAGCCGTGTAGCTTTTGCTAAGTTCTGGTCCCAGTTTCTGAAGGTCCCTCTGCCCAGCGCCTTCAGTGTGGTTTTCAACAATCCATTACACCTTTCAACCTTCCCAGTGGCTGGTGCATGGCAAGGAATACAATATATCCACTCAATACCATGGTCTTTAGCCCCGGTGGGAACCAGGCTGTTCTTGAAATGATTCCCTTTATCTGACTCAATTCTCTCTGAGGTGCCATTTTACCACAGGACTCGTTTCTCAAGATCCAGTGTTTCTGGCAGTGGCATGAGGCACCAGGTATGTTTCCAGCCATCCAGTGGTGGCTTCCACATAGCGCTTACCTTGGTGGATCTGTGGTAGTGTAACATAGTCAATTTGCCACATCTCTTTGTATCTATACTTAGACCATTGTCCACCATACCACAGAGGCATTACCCTTTTAGCCTGCTTAGTTGCAGCTCACAGTTGTCTCACAGTTGTGGATAACCTGTAAAATGGTGTCCAAGGTTAAATCCACCCTCAGTCTCATGCCCATCTGTAGGTGGCATCCCTTCCCTGGTGACCTGAAGTATCATGGGCCCCTTGGGCTAGAAACAACTTTCCCTTACATTGCCAGTCTAAATCTACCTGCGACACCTCGACTTGTGCAGCTCTGTCTGCCTATTCGTTGTTCCAATATTCCTTGCCAGCCTGACGATTAGGCACGTATGCGTCCACATGGCAAACCCTCACAGTCAGCTTCTCTACCCCGGTAGCGATGTCTTGCCATGTTTTGGAAGCCCAAATGTGTTTTCCTTTGCATTGCCAATTGGCCTTCTTCCATCTGTCTAGCCATCCCCACAGAGCATTGTCCACCATCCACAAGTCAGTGTAGAGGTAGCATCTTGGCCACTTCTCTCATTCAGCAATGCCCAAGGCCAGCTCGATGGCGCTGAGCTCTGCAACCTGACGCAATCCATCTTCTCCTTCAGTGGCTTCTGCAACACATCATGTGGGGCTGCATACAGCTGCTTTCCACTTCCAGTTTGTCCTTACAATGCAACAGGAACCATCGGTAAAAAGAGTGTACTGCTTTTCATCCTCTGGCAGCTGATTGTACGGTGGAGCCTCCTCAACACATGTTACTTGCTCTTCTTCCTCTTCATCTGCTAGACCAAAACTCTCACCTTCAGGCTAATTTGTGATCACTTCCAAAATCCCAGAGTGATTCAGGTTTCCAATAAGGGTGCACTGTGTGATCACGGCAATCCACTTGCTGCCGGTAGCATCAGTGGCATGATGCATGGAGGGAACCTTTCCTTTGAATATCCACCCCAACACTGGTAGTCAGGGTGCCAGGAGAAGCTGTGCTTCCGTGCCAATCACCTCTGAGGCAGCTTGAACTCCTTCTTAGGCTGCCAGGATCTCCTTCTCTGTTGGAGTGTAGTTGGCTTCAGATCCTGAGTCTCTCCAGATCCTTGAATCTCTCCAGCTACCTTCTGCCAGAGGCTCCAGGTAGATCCATTCTCCCCAGCTGCGGTGTACAGCGCATTCTTCACCTCTGGCCCTGTTCTGACTGTGCAAGAGCTATCACATAAGCAATCTCCTGTTTGAGTTGTTCAAAGTCTTGCTGCTGTTCAGGGCCCCACTGGAAATTGCTCTTTTTGCAGGTCACCAGGAAATGAGGACTTACAATTTGGCTGTACGCCAGGATATGCACTCTCCAGAAGTCTGCAGCACCTAGGAAAATTTGAGTTTCCTTCTTGTCGGTTGATGTGGACACTGATGTTATCTTATTGACTATCTCTGTTGGGATCAGGCGCCGTCTGTCCTGCCACTTCACCCCAAGAACTGGATTCCACGGGCAGGTCCCTTGACCTTGCTCTGTTTTATGGGAAAGCCGGCCTTCAGGAGAATCTGAATGATTTTTTATTCTTTTTCAAAGACTTGTTCTGCCGTGTCCCCCCATACAATGATGCCATCAATGAACTGCAGGTGCTCTGGAGCCTCACCATTCTCTACTGTGGCGGATCAATCCATGACAGGTGGTGGAACTGTGCTTCCACCCCTGGGGCAATCAGTTCCACGTGTACTGCACGCCCCTCCAGGTGAAAGTGAACTGTGGCCTACACTCTGCTGCTAAAGGAATGGAGAAGAATGCGTTAGCAATGTCAATAGAGGCATACCATTTCGCTGCCTTGGACTCCAGTTTGAAGTTCCAGCATGTCTTGCACAGCAGCACTCAGCGGTGGGGTAACTTCATTCAAGCCACGATAGTCCACAGTTAATGTCCATTCTCCATTAGACTTACACACGCACCAAATGAGGCTGTTGAAGGGCAAATGGGTCTTGCTGATCATCCCCTGGACCTCCAGCTCACGGATCATTTTGTGAATGGGGATCACAGAATCTTGATTCATTCAGTACTGCCGGTGATGCACAGTCAAGGTGGCAATTGGTACCTGCTGTCCCTCTACCATGTGATGCTGCACAGAGCACTGGAAGGAGGAAGGGAAGATATGGTTCCAGCACACCGCATGTTGCACTGAGCACCAGGAGGAAGAGAAGAGCCATTCTGGTGTAAGTCGTGGCCAAGTGGTAAAGTGTCGGTCTCACAAACCAAAGACCACAGGTTTGAACCCCATCCATGCCTTGGCAGGTCCATGTCAGCATTCTTGATTCTTTTGGGTCAGGGAACGAGACCCTCAGTTCAAACAAAAAGTCCCTGTGCTATGGATGCAGACTGTCCCGATGCCCCCCTCCATTAGTTCAAAAACAAAATAAAAGGTACAATTTGGGGGAAGAAGGAGTAGGAGAATGGATACCAGATTTCCTTTTTGTAACCCATAACACAGTCTTACTTTATTTCAGCTGACACTAAAAATGCAAATCAAAAATCACTTAACATCTGTGTGTTCTGAAGAAAACCAAGTCTATTTGAAGAATAAAGTGTTTTGTTTCTAGCAGATATTTTTCTCTTTTACTTCAGTAATCATAACTATGATTCACATAGCCTGACACTGAAAAATGTCACAGTTTCGATTTTAGAAGAGGGAAATGCAGTTCTGTAATCCCCTGGATTTCCCACTCACTTTGCAAGGAGTGTTACTGCAGTTCATAGATTGCTGCCCTGGACACTCTTCTGCCTTCTACTTGAGTGGAAGAAAAAAGAAGCTTGTACTCTAGAACCATATGTCACTTGAGATAGGTAACAGAGCATAAGGCTTTCCAACTCACCTGTCACAATTACTTCCTGCAGTTTTTATTAATTACAAGATCTCTTCAGCTAGTTATTTTTCTCCCAAACTCTTTAATCCTTAAAAGCAAGTAAATAGCAACACAAAACAAAACTGGAATGTAGGGAAAAGCACTATAGTTTAACTATGAGAAGACAGACCAAAAGGGAAACCAAAATGATTTTTTCTCACTGTAACACTCAAGAATTAATTTAATAATTATCTGCCTCATTTCTATTCTTCATTTCATACACCAGACCACAGAAGTACTGCTCTCATCAGCAGACTGTTGAGAAACAGCTGCAGAAATAGGGAAGCTGGTATAAATTTGTGTGTGTATGCGTGCCTATCTATCAAAATACAAAAACAACCAAAACCCACACTCTTAAGGAGCTCATACGTTTCTGGTTTTCTCCCTAAGGTGAGGATTAACACATCTCAATGGAAGTTTGTGTCCCAACTCTGAACTCTGCTACTTTAGAAAAAGTTCACCTTAAGAGTAAAAATAAAAAGCAAATAATAGATGATAAAATGCACCTATAAACCTTCAGGTGTCTTTGGTGATTAGTTCTGCAGTGCTCTAATTCATAATAAAGACCTGCCAGGTGCAAATGGTGGTACAATTATCAAACAGTAGAGCAGCTAATGAAACATAAAGGAATGGAAGGCAGAAGAATTTGTAGAAAAGAAACAGCATGGATAAAGAAACAATCCGAAGCCCAAACCATGAAAATGCTTCCAAATCTGTAGACTGCAGATACCAGAATTGCAGTTGAGCCAGTCATACAATTCTGCTCAGCCTCAAAGGGCTGCTGCTGATCCATGTACCTCACTGGGATTGAGAAGCAGAGCCTCTTATAAATTATGATGCTTTATTTAAAGTCAAAGCATTTATTTGCTTTTGTGCCAGCTCTGGATTCTTTTCATCTCTAGCTACCAGGCCCAAGAGAGAACACACTCCTGTAGCTCCGCTGGCAGCCAGCTGTGGCCTCAGTAAATCATAAAGCCTCCTAACAAGCCATCCTTTACAAAGGCCAACTGCAGTAACTAGGCATGATAACTTCTCTATTATTCCATTCACTGCAATTTAAAATAGCAGTTTAAAGCATTGGCTGAAAACATTGAGGTCTACTGAACTGCATTTTATATCTCCTTCTCTTTCTACACTAAGCTTCGCTTCATGAAGACTTCATTGTCCTCAGCCTGGGAAAAGCATAAGTTTACATCTGAGATAGACACATCCAAGACAAAGGGGAGGGAAAAACAACAAAACATTTGGGATTTCTTTGCACAACTTCCTCAGGATTTGTTACTACAGATAATAGGAGACAAGTATCTCTTCACCTTTCATTCAGTTTGTGGGACTTGCAGGGGTACATCTTCTGCTTGTGGAGGCACACAGTAACATCCTATGATGAAACTTCACAGCAAAATATATAAAGTTAGAAGTGGTGTATAGTATTCTGTCTCTTTGGACTCTTTCCCACTCATGCACTGAAAAGGAATCAATTAGGTACAGTATGGTGGGACCCACCATTCCACTTTTCCTCTGTCCTTCCTATCATAAAATTCTTGTATTTTAATGGGGAATAAGATGCCCAGAACAGTTACAAGTATTTCAGTAACACACTTCAGATACCAGTTCTGTTTTGTAAACAAATCTAATGAACTGTGACTAATACTGTTCTCCTTGAGCAGAAGAAAGGTAAAAGGGCTTTTGTTAACATCTACTGAAGCAAAGTCCGCATTTTACTGGGACAGAACAAAAACGAGCCTCTTAACTATAACTAACTTCAACAGGTGTCAGAGATCTGCAGAGCAGTTCACCATGATTTTCTTTTCCCTGTTTTACATTTTTTTCCCAAGTAGGTAAATTAGTAAAAACATCTTGTTACGCAGTTGGCTTATTCAAGCTGTTCGTCAATACTGATGCAATGCAAAAGCAAGCTACCAGCAAACTGATTTCCCACTAGTACACACTCTGCTAGGCTTCTCTTCTCTTATCAGCAACTGCCAGGACAAGTGTCCTTTGTGCAGGCTGTCCTAATTTCTCCACTTATTAATAAGAGCCTGGCTAGTTTTCTGTGACCTAATGCAATCTATGCCTTTACTACAGCATCTCGTGGCTTTTTCATGCACTAGAGTTAATCAGCCTTTGACCCTCACAGGTTCAGAAATGGAACATACCAGTACTGTACAAAATTTAAGTAAAATCTTAGGGTTGTAGGAATCCTAATATAATCAGTTAAAAATCTCTGCATTTCTTTTGGCAATGAAACATCCCTCAAAAGATTATCATTGACATCCCCTCCCTCATTCAAGTAGAACCAGCATGATGACAAGAAACACATATTTCAGTATTAGAAGACTATTTTCCCATGTCACTAAAAGAGAAAAAGAGGCTGGACTTTCAGACATGACTTAATTCTTTCCTTGGTCAGACAAACAATATCAAGATAAAGCTTGCTTTACTCCAGAATCTACACACAAATTTCTGTATAAATTATTGATTGCACTTTGGCCTCATCTGAAATGTTGGCCCCTGAGGCTGATAAGCTCTGACCCCAGGTGGCACATCCAGCCATCTCACAAGAGGCAGGAACATTATTGCTTTGCACTGAGGACTGCAGCCCAAGAGCCAATCAATCAAGGTCCCTGACAGTTTTTACAGCCTCCTCATATTAGGCCTAAGTCAAACTCCTTGTCTCCTATTGTTCACATTATCCTTTTTTTCCTCTGCTCTGATGAAGCCAGGGCAAGTCCAAGGCTTCAATAAGAAAGAAAGGCTATTATGAGGAGCTCAGCCCAAAAGCCTTTTCCCTGAAAGTAACACATTCCTAATCGCTAATAGTTATCAGTAACAAATATCAGCCCTTACATACTTGTATGAAAGAAAAGTGTAACATTCTAACAGCTAGACTGTCATCATTACATACTAACACAGATTTTCAAAGGTAATTTTACACACACCAAGAATGATAACCTTTCAGTCACAGAACTGTCATACAAACATATGTTTTGTAACGTAACTTGTGTTATTAGAAAACTAATGACCAAAAAATATTTGATTAAAAATACCCCTTGTGGAATCATGCTTCGCTAACTGGACAAATAGATATGTTCTTCTTTAATCACTCTATAGTATCTATTTTATATATATATGATTCTATGATTTCAAGATCAGTATCACAATGTGCTCAGAACAGAAAATAATTCTCAGAACTAATCATGATGTCATTATTTTTTCCTAGTGTTTTCCTGAAGTCTGAAGAGCATTTAAGTGGGACCCCTACGTGTCTTAACACAGAAGAACACTGACTTTGAAAATATTCACCCTGAATGATTACTATTGTTTTTAAATAACTGCATCACTTCAGTTGCGTAAATCTTACTACCAGCAGCAGGGATTGACAGAGACATAATGTGCTGTCCCAAAATGTGCCAAAACCCTTTTTTGGTGTAAGAATTGCAACACTGCATGACATGACTGGATGTAAGAGCTGGCAACATCTTCTGTGTTTGGTTTTTTTTTTTCATTTTACCAAAATTAAAACTGGAACAAAGAAAAGAAAAAGGAAAGATTTTTTTTTTTTTAAGGGCTCTTTTTTAATAAGAATGGAACCTGTGATCAACTAGCAGAAACCAACTGCAGTTAATCCACAGATCAGTCTTGCTGGGTATTTTAAGGCACAGAATGAAGACTGCTGCTGATTCTCTTTTTGTTGTTCCTCTTCCCCCCTTAAATTAATGTAGCTGTAGCTTTAGATGATTCTGCCATTATAACTTCAGCTTTAAGGAAAGGATAACCTTATTTCAAATTACAAAATAGAAATTGATAGTCATAAAGGAATATTTATTTACTTAAACCTAAATGTCAGTATTAATACAGTGAGAGGTACCCAAATAAACTGTTTCATTTGCGTATTTTTAGTGCATCAGCTTCACAATTTGACCGAACTGGTAAGAGATTCAGATAGCTTTCTGGGACAGTGGAGGTTGAAAGATCAGCAGCTTCCTTCTGCTAAATCCCTTGATTATAGCAGCTTGCGCCTTTTCGGCTGTCATTCAGTCCAATGTGGCTTTTCATACAAAACCAGAGGACATCAAGTGCAGACTAAAAGCTTGTTTCAAATAAAGTATTCCCCTCCTTCCATAGCTTCAGCTGAAAGCCTGTTTATACTCTGAAGAAGGAGAAGAACTCATAATTTGTTGTCCATAAAATAACTTCTTTTCACTGCCTGCTGAAGATGAAGTTTTACAGTGATTTAGGTGGACATCTGAATAAACAGAGCAGTAAGCACTGGTAGTGGGTAAAACAGTCACAGTATTAGTAACTCAATCAAGTTTTTATCCTTATGAATATCCCCTTATTTCCTTTCTTAAAATTAGCATGCAATATTAAATTTCTTGTCCTTACAGGGGCATAAAATGTGGCTTAGAAAAACTGACAAAGCTGTATGAAAAGATGAGCACTGCAGCATCCTGGACGGTACACTTGTAGTGTACAAGATTTCCTGTTTATAGTGCTGTCAATTAGCTCTCACTGTCAGGCACTGTACTCAGCTTAAGCATTTTTTTAAAGGGAAATAAATTTAATGCTATTCTTGTCAACTTACAAAGCTGAGAAGTAATGCTGCTATATTTAACCTAAATGCTGTTTTTTTTTAAGGAGGGCTTTATAGGATGAATGATATCTGATTTAGAAAAATGACAGTGATTTTGTTGAGCTTTCCAAAATCAACATCCATTTTAGTTGAACAAAACAAGAGGCTGCTGAAGCACATTTGTCTCTCTGATGATGTATATTCACTAAGTACAGCCCATAACCCACCTACTCACAGCCGCTTCAGACAGCAAGCGTCACCCACAGATCCTTGCAATTTAATGAACAGTCATATCCAACAAATCTTTTACCAATAGCCTGACAGTAGTTATTATTTTAAACTCCAGGCCCAAAAGAGAAATTTCTCATTGCTTAAATAAATTTTACCGATGTAATAGATAAAGACAATAAAAAAAACAGGGCTTTCATAAAACAGAATCAACAGAGCAAAGAGCTGTTCTTCTAGACTCTGCGCAGGCGTGCTGGCCTTGTGTGTACCAAAGGGAAATAGACAATGAAGGTTAGAAAGCATGAAATGACAGCCTTCTTTGCTTTTCAGGGAACGTAAATTTTATTCACAGAACGTAAATCTCAGAGTCACGGTTTTCAGTCTGCATGTGTGATCACATAAAATTGATTTTAAGGAGATATGGAAGTATTTAACTCATTGCTCAGAGATGCAAATCCCTTCTTGTACAATCATTATTGTAAAAAGAAGGGAAAAAAATGGGTGACATTTCAAGGGCTCTGCTTATACATTTTCTTTTTTCAGGTGAGTCACAGCACATTAAGTTTCCATGTCAAATATTAAGTTTCCATGTCAAATATTGACCTGTCTGCATTAAAGCACTGAAATAAAGCTGATTATGTTCCCTATGTTTTAGGGCAGCTTAAAAATCTTAATAAATAACACAGCTTAAATGAAAGATATTCTTGAATATGTCTGCCACAATTCAACACACCCATGCTTATATTCCTGCCTAAATGAGCAGGGAAACTTTGTTCAAATGCTTCAGTAATGGCTGCAGCACCAAAGGGGATACAGCGCTGAAAAATTTTTGGAAAACGTTTGCACAGAATCATTTCTTGACTTTGGCACATCTGCTGCACCTCACAGTGGTCTTCATGTAATTTTATACACCTTTCATTATACTTCACCACTTATCACAGAACCAATCAGGTAGAAAAACTGTTGTTGTTACATTAAGAAATCCCAAACCACAGATTCTTAAGCATGTGTGTCAAGTTACTACATGATAGTATTAAAAATATCTCAGAAGTGCAGCCTTTTCTAACAGAAAACAGATCTATTCTTGAACACAGATGAGCTTCCCCTGTGTCAATAACACAAACCGACTTGTTTAAAACACAGAAGAAACTGGTTCATTTCTATCTCAATAAAATTTATGAAGCAATAAAAACTTTGTAGTACAAGCTGTGTGGTTTGTTTCACTTCCTTGACACGTGGATTAACGAGGAAAATTCTCCCCTTCATTCTGTTACGCAGAGAGGGCACCGTACACTGACCAAAAGCCCCAAGAGCCTAATTCTGATTTCCACTCTTCACCCACAATTTCTTTATGAAGTTTGGCAAGGAACATTTTAACTCCCCATCATTGTGATGACCGTGCTTGTGAACTCTATCACCACTACACTGTCAATTCTGCTTAGCAACAAAGTGTAACTGAGCAGGGAAAAGAGAGAATGAAATGACATGTCTTAACTAGGGTAACTCTAACCAGTTCATATCAGTATATGCCTTCATCCTCTGTTTATGATACTGAAAATATCAGCTAATTTAAATTTTGCAACCCCTAAATTTGGAGCAAAAGGGAGGGAGGGGAAAAGGTACTGAATGTTTGAAAACGTCTGCCTGCAACAGCAGGAGCAGAAAAGTCTGATAAAGGCTTTATGAATAATATTTAGTCATTTACTGTATCTTTTATTGTGACTTACATTTTCTCTGACCGTACAAAGAAATCTGCTTCAGACAGGCCACAAAATCAAGGCTTCTGGGAGTGTTTTGGTCTTTCTCTTCAAATCCTCCAATGCATTAATTTCCTGACCTCTTTCCTAACATAAAAACAACAGCTCACCCCTTACACAATCATTTTTCTCAGTACAACTTCCACTCAAACAGCAGCTAATCCACTACAGCTAATGGTTTGTGCCAGGAAGGAAGGAAGTGAAGTGATGCCATCATTATACTACATGGAATAATCTGTATAACACACGTGGACCTCCCTTTTCATGAAATACCATTATGTTGTGTCAAATCCACATAAAACCCAGCTCCATCAGTCCTAATGTGTGAATGAAGTTCCACTTAGCCAATACATTTTTTGTTACACCCCTGGAGATTGTGGAAGCTCACTGGGGCGGGTATTCACCCTCCTGGTAGGCTGGGAAACAACTGCATAGAAAGTCTGCTTCCTTCACTCTTGGTCCTCCACACTATTATATAGTTGTTATCACCTTCTGATTCACCTGCCTCCCTTATAAAGTCGAGTCTTTGTATTTCAGGACACAAGATCACCTAAAGATGACCATCTGAAACCACAGAAGTAATTAGCAAATACAATACTTGGTTTTTCTCTCTCTTACACTGTCTGTGCAATATTCAAGAGCAGATAAAGGCCGCTTAACAGAGAAGGATGGAGTAGAAACACACAGAATATCAGGGCATTTCATCAGGAAAAGAAGGCAGCACTGACAGAGAAAGGGGACCAGTGGGGAAAAGGTCAGACCTCCATATGTCTCCACCCATGGGTTCCTGTTGATGGACCACACCTCTGAGAAGTAGACAACCAAATGCAGTAACAACAGATGCCACAACAAGAAGTTTGTAACACTTCAAGAGGGTGTGAAAGGAATGACAGTTGGCTGCTTTTCTCAAATCTTTGGCAGAAGCCTCTCCTCAACCAGAAGGCAGCTGAGGCTGTGGAACCTTTTTCTCACAGTTTCACTGTGCTCAGAGATTCTATCAATGATCTTTGGGTATTTTAGTCAGCTAGTTACTTAGATTACAGAGGCTGGGTTACTTTCTCATGGATCCTCCTCCATGACAGAGACAGAAAAGCGCATTAGAGATCAAGATAAAATGATTTGTTTTAATTGTTAAGGGTCACAAGAACATGGAAGTCTTTCTGCCTGTGAAAACTCAATAAAAGCAGGACTTTTGTGCATTGGCAAGGGGATGTTTTCTCCTGGGAGAACTTTCCTATTCTGGTTGAAAAGCTTCTCCAAATAGAATTTTGAAAAAGAAATGTTAAAATTACATTTGAAAACTCCACAGAAGGGGGCCACTTTGCCTTCGAAACAAAGAACACCATGGAGATTTAAGGACTGCAGATTTAATAACAGGAACTGATATATTCTTCTTAATAAAGCCCTAAAAACACCTAAAATAGCTACCAGACTGCTAAAAAAAAATAGACTATATACTAGGTTTTTAATTAATGTCCATGGAAAACATTTGTAGATGCTTTGTCTTTTTCCCTTCACTATATTACTGAAGGCCCAGATCCGGTTAGCACCTTACTTATGAGAAGTCTTCTTTTTCTTTGTAGAGCCCAAGACACTACACACAATCAGAAACAACCTCTTTTTAGTAGGAAGCCTTTTGGGGATAAACAGATAAAAAAAGCTGCCTGGTGAACTGAATCAGATTCTAAGTAAGAAGGCTTGACGATACAGAGAGCTACACAAAAGGAAACCCATGTCAGGATTTTGTGGTTTCTTTCCAGCTGACAGGAAAGCTGCCTACCTTTGCTCTTTCATTTGAAGGTTTTGAGAACTGAAGAGACGCTATTGAAAAAAACCGCTTGGGTAAAGATTCTTTGCTGCTCACAACCCTTCATCAATGTTTTGCAAACTTACTTTACTTTTTTCTTCTCTCCTCTGAAAAGGTCCTTTTCTTTCTTTCTTGATAAACCTGCTTAGTGAGAACTATTTCTGACAACACCAAAATCTGCATGTGGTCCATCAGAAATGCAAACCTGACCAAAGGGTTCATTGAAGGTTTAAGCAAAAAAACATGAAACAATTTGTATTTCCTAAACGCTGATGAATTTAACAACCATTTCTTTCATAAGTTTCTGTTTTTTCTGAAAATAAATTTTTGTATTATCTTTAATCACCTATAGACTAGTGGAAAGACATGTCTCAGTATTTCATGTGACAAATAACAAAAATCTGGTAAACCTGAAAAACTGGGAAGTGGAAGTAAAACATACTTAAACCAAAAGACTGCATATGATTCTTCCAAGACCTAGCCTTTAAGGTAGTTCACAAATTATTTCACACAGAATGGCAGCCACTGAGTTTATTTCAAGTGCTTTTAAATTTCATATATCAACAACCACAGTTTCAGAAAAAATAAAAGCTATTTTTGTCTCTGATATTTCCCCTTCTAGCACATTCAGGAGTTGTTGAAAAGGAGCCTACAGACACCCATGAAAAGGAGGGTCTACCTGACAGAAGAGTATCAGAAACATTCAGAGAGCAGAAAGGTAGTTTCTTCTCTCCAAAAGGATTTCCCACCTACATAATGAACAGTCTCTTGGCAGTCAAGGGAGAATGCTTCCAAAAAGATTTGAGTTAATTTTGGTCTTTTTTTCTGAATGCAACAGCACTGCATACAGAACCTTCCAAATGGCTCACCAACTGAGAAATTCATATGAGATCTTTAGACTTCATTAAACTTCAGGAGTGTAAGGGAGGACTGCAGAAAGAACCTAAATGAATGATGAATCAATGTGTACTATTGCTCTTTCACTGACTCTGTTGGTAAAGGTCACTATTTCTCTGTGACAGGAAAGTCATCTATAGGGAAAACATCACAGAACTAGGAAAATATTATACTACTACCAATTGGTAGGAAATAATGAGGAAAAAATGAGAAAAGAGGAAAAACTAAGAGCAAAATTCTGTCTCTTTATGGCTGGCTGCCAACTGTCTTGTAGGTGCCATAAATAAAAGGTAGCTGGCCATGTCTTTGAGACCTTGAAGAGACTTTTTTCCTTGTCTCCAAACAAAACTCGGGATACAACCAATAAACCTCAAAGAAACAAACAAAAGTGTTAATATATATTTACTGCTGGAAATATATTTCATTGAAAAATAGTTTGAAAAACTGAAGAACAGCAGTATATCTTTATTACTCTACAAACTGAAACCAACAGCTGTCCTCACAGAAGGAAGATTAGTGTTATTTATGTGCCTCACTCCAACTCAATGGTATTCTTGGAGCTCAATATGCTTTATTATGTCTATAACACTACTTTCCCTGAAAAGCTGAAGTTACTGGAGAAGCAGCCTTCACAATTATGAGATACTTATTAGCTAGGTATTGGCATGAAAACGAAAAGCTTAAGCCAAGCACACAAAAGAGTACCTGCACAATCTTGTTCTTTCCTCCTGTAGTTGTGGATGTTTAACAGTTGGTCTCTTCATTACTAGACTCTCCATAAGATAGTTGGTTTCGTTAATGTATTTTGTTCCCATGAGCCCTTGATTAATAGCTGTCTGCTACAATTTATATATGGCCGTGGTTTAGGCAGCACAGTTTCCTTTTTACTGCAGTTTTTAAATAGTTCACTAATGTCGTTCAACTAATTTTCAATTAAAAAAAAAGGTACATATTGTGTCCTAATTTCCTAGGCGATCCCCACGTGAGAAGAAAAAATCAACACAAAAACAGTTAAACCCAACCAACCAACCAAAAATAAACACAAAACAAAACCCCAACAAATCTATTATGGTCTATCCTGCTCTTAGAAACACTGAACTGTAGAGCTGAGAACCTCAAGAAGCTGTCCAGTCCACCCCTCCTGCTTCTGAAGCAGTATCAGCACCTGTCCTGAAAAATATTTGCATAGATTTTCCTCTAACAGAAGACTCCACAAGTTGCTAGAAAACCTACACCACAGTCTCATTATCCTTTCCATTAGAAATGCTTTTCTAATGTTTCACTTAAATCTATCTTGCCACAAGTTAGGAACATTATTCCCTGTCATTTCTCTCATGGTCACAAAGAACAGACGAATCCGTGATAAGATCTCAACTGACTTAATACCCTCCCTAAAACAACCAAACAAAAAAAACCCTAACAAACAAATCCACAGTAAATTTATTTCAGTGATATATTTTCAAACCTATACTGTGAGTTTATTTTCCACTCTATGCTGACTGTTTTCAGTCAAGATCTAGGTTTAGAGCTGGGGGCATTATAAAATTATCACAGGATTATTAAATCTTGTGATTAGGAACATAATTCTATTTACTAGTCTATTTCCACCTAACCTGTTTTTCCTGCATAAATGCCCTGTGCCCAACCAGATTTTCAGTCATAAACACCTTATTACTACAGCAGCAGTTAAGTATGACATATTTTTCAAAAAGTATTTCAAGGAATGGGTGTGGGAGATAGGTTTTTTTGAAGGACCAAAGAGGAAAGACTGTTGCATTGCTTTTTTGCATTGCTTACAAGAGAAACCTCTTGTGAGGTCTTCTAAACCAACAATTCAGCAAAAAGCAAATGCTGAACCCACTGAGTCAGCCCCTATAAGTCTTCTTTTTTTTTTTTTCCCAAAAGGCAGCTTTCAATGAATCCATTTTAAATGATTCTCACCTTGTCCCCTCCCCAGTTATTCCTATACAAAAACTTTCCCTCCCAACCCTTTCTCATTGGAAATTTGGTAACCATAGTTTCTGTGTCCTGCTGAGATTTGATATGTAGAGCTCTATTCTACCTGCTATTAAGCTGCTGATAGCAGTGTTTCTGTTGCAATTTATGAGAAATGTCAGCTGAAGGCAGAGAGTATTGTACACACTGGATTTTCCCAGCTGGATACCTCCGTGAACAGAAAGCAAAAACATGAATATATATGCACCATACATTTGGGGGAGGCGAGGAAAAAAAAGGCTGCAGGTTATTTGTGATGTTGGGTGGTCTGAAGCCAGTAGATGAACACATGAATGGGAAAATACCTTAATGCAGTCCTTGGTGCTGCATTACCAATGCAAAGACCCCTCTGTAGACTTCCTCAGTTGCCTCATTCTCTTAAACATACACATTGAATTGTTGCATTTTGAAAACTGACCCAGGCCTGCACATTGTTGTTGAAACTTTCATACTAATGTATTTAAATACTGAATATACTCTTTCTCTTAAACATATAAATTTTAGTCTTGCATTTTGAAAAGCGACCCAGCTCTGTGCATTCTTGTTGAAACTTTCATAATAATGTATTTAAATACTGAATACAGGTTAGCCACTTTACTGCCAATTACATCTTGGGGTAGTGGGTGTTCTTTGTGGGTTTTTTTGTTTATTCCCTCTCCCCTCCTTTTTTTCCCCCTCCAGTAGCATGAAAGCTAAGTCACGAAGCACAGGAAATGTAACTGTGCCTCATCACGCTCTTCAGTGCTCTTCAACAGTAATTTATTTCAATAGCAATAACTTAGAGCAATCCATTCGTATTTGAGTCTTTCCTGGACAACAAGGATAGAAACTTTAATGTTTTTTGATCACATAGACATCTGAATGTAACAGACTTTACAGAAGAGAAACTTAAGTCCAGTTCAGCAAGGAGTGAATAGGAATTAAAGCCAAATGTCGGTCACGGGAAGATAACTTTTTCTACACCAGAAGGCATTGAAGATTACAGTACAAAGTATCCAACAAACGTTATTACTCTTCAAACACTGCCTCCCTGGCAGACAAAGTTTCATGGGCACAACCTTTTCTCCGGAGAGTACTGTACTGAACGAAAAGTTTGCAGGCAAGTAGTTAAACAAATCCTGTAATTTACGTCTAGTTCAGAGTCCACACTATACAGAAACATTCACCTGCCAATGAGGAACTACTCCAGGTGTAAACATCACTGGTGAAGAAGAGTCAGATTTTTATAGCAGCAAAATCATTCATTATAGAAGATATTGCTCAAATAGCATACCCGCTTTCGCAAAAGCTATCAACTCTTGTCACTAGTAACTAGCTTCCAAATTTGCAATTAATCTTTGTCACTCCTCAAATCACCTCCTCCATTAGAAGCACAGAACTGAAAATAATGAAAATCCCAAACCTGCTAAAGTTAAAATGCTCACAGTGAAACTGAGGATAGAGCCAATTACCATTTAAATAACAACATGAAACTCTTTGAAGGAAAGGCCTTTTGATCTTGAAGATTCAAGTGCTGAACAGTGAGAATCTGAGTTCTTTAAATTTCCAGGGGAAAAGCTACCAAAAAGAAACCCCAGAAACCTATGACCCAGGCTATGGGTCATGTGCTCAAATCATTCACTTTTGCTGCTGTTAAATGTAGCTCTCTTGGAGTGTGATTAGCAGTAATGCCATCATCAATACCACAGTTAATAAATGCTTAAGTAACTCTTCTTGCAGGTTGTCTGGTGTGGAGGTGCAGGGAGCAGCAAGAAGTGAAGGGGAAACAGACCAAAGGTGAAACACAAGTTGTATTCAGCTTTGCCCCTATGGAATGTTAAATTCAAGAATTCCAAGTTTAGATCAACTCAGACCTAGTTGTCAACACAGATTTTACAAATTTGAATGCTGTTAATTTTAAGTACAAAATACTGTAAGGTCAAATGGCATTAAAAATCTCACTTGGGTAGAACTGTGAATCCTGTGCATTTTGATTAGCAAAGGCAAACAATAAAACTACTAAACTACAGTTCAAATTTCTGTCATTTCTTAATCCTTTTTCTAGAGAGCTGTGAAGGAATAATGCTTTGAAAAGTGCTCTCACCTTTGACAGCCTACAGAGTTTGCTGATGTTACGCTTCCTCATTGACAAAACACAGGGTCTGCATGGCACATTGCTACATTTGTTTCACAAATGCACATTTCACAGGAAACCAACTATTAATTTCCCAAAGACTTACAGGCATACATTTCCAAAAAGGGAAAAATAAAACTGCTACATATCCACACAATTCAAAATTTACAGAATCATGGCAGCCAGCCAGCGAAACTACTCCAGGTCTGCTTTCCCATCTGTTTGGCCTGTTAACTGAAAGATAATAAAACCAAATTGCTCCGAACTCCCTAAAAACCAACTTCTATAATACAATTTTAATAATGCAGAATGGCTTACAACAACCAGTAAACCTCCTAGCACTGTGCAATGTAGACACAATAGGTCAGAAATGAGTATTGAGAGAACAGTTCCCTCCTCTCCTACCATTTAAAGGTGCTATGCCAACCCACTACTGCTGATCACAAAACAGACCTCTCTTGATCCTTCTAGCAAACTAAGCCCTTCGGCATATAAAACTGGCCAAATCTTGATGTAGTGGGTGATGCTCCTATACATCTGCTACAGCCTTTTGCTTAAGGATACAGCCCTTGGAGCAAGGGGGGTAGAAACAAATATGTGTCAGAATCTTGGTCACCTGCAACCACAGCATTAATGTAAATAAAACTAGATCCGGTTTATGGAGCCTTGTGAACTTGCTGGCACTGGAGCACACACAATCCCTGCTGTTGCCTCTTCTAAATACAGGGTAACTTACACAGATCAACTGGCTGAGCAGTTGAGGTCAATAATGCCTTCAGCTATTTGTCTGCTGGAGCCCTGACCAGTGATTCTCAGTTTAGGGCAGTGTACCATGTTAAAAATCATTATTTTTTATTTTAAACTATAAATTAAAATCCTGTAGTAAAGACTTGCATAGCTTTTGTCTGTCTACCACTGCAATGGTATACCGTAATTAATATACTACAGATTTCTACTTCACAGATGAAAAAATAATTTGACTAGGAGCACTTTCAACAGCTGCCCATAAATCAGCTCACTCTCAAGAGTTCAAGTCAAGAGTTATTGTGTCTATTGTGCATCTTAAGGTTCAAAGAAACATTATTCATGCATTCATTCATAGCCAAGAATGCATCCCAGCAATGAAATTTACCCTTCAAAACAGACCCAAGCTTAACCACTGGATTGACTAAATTGCTCAATGATATGCTACATCCCTTCTCTGAAGATTGTAGTTTTGGTGAATTGAGCTAGGTTTATACCAGTGGTACTTTAATGGCACATATTCCAAAAGTGTAAGCAGCTGCTGCCCACAAACATTGCCAAACTCTGTAAAAGGAATGCAAACAAATCTCCCGGTGCACAGTCAGGTGTTTTTTTTAAAGCATTTTAAAATTGTAGGGTTACAGAATTACTTTTGTGGAAGAAAGAGGCAGAAAATAGATGAAAGCAAAGCTTTTATTTACAGAGAGCCCCTAATAACTGAGTAATGTTGCCAGAGTAAGAATATTAATTCTGTCACCTCCTTTTCATACCCAATAATTTATTTTCCTTTCTGTGCAAAGGGGTTTACGTGACTAGATGTAATCATCAAAAGAACAGTTAGTGTTATTCTCACATACTAGAAAGTCAGAGGAGTCCTGGAGTAACTTCTCCTCGCCTGTTATTAGAAGCTATAATGTGCAGCTAATTCCGTCAACATTCCAGCCTTTCCTAGCTACATTAAGCCAATGCAGTTAGACCAAAGATTAAGGAGAACGGAAACAATTACATTGTGTGTAACTGCCAAGGATGCAAAGACTCTAAATCTCCTTGAAGCTGAAAACAAATTAGCAGCTTTGCCTGCATCAAGCTGTCTGTCCAAATGGAGGTTTCTTTTCACAACACCATTACTAACTGTGCTCCTTCAAGATAACTCTTTGGGGATACAAAAACATTTTCTCTATGTTATTTCCTGTCACTTGCATGTCTAGACCAAAAGATCACCACCCTCTGGCATGAAGCAAAACCAAGCAGATTTACTGCCACCCCTCAAGAGTCTCTCTCCCCCCTTATTTTCCCTAATTTCATGTGCCATTTTGTGGGCAGAATCAAGATAAGAAGAAACAGTGTTAGCCTTCTGATTAATGTTTTATAAAAATGCACCAGTCAGTAAATCCAAACCTTTGCACCGCCTTTAATCTTTATCTGAGGGACAAACTGCCTGTCAGTTCTTGTGGAAAAACCTCCAGATTGGGTATCATAAAATAAATCACTAAAATGCTACACAACTTCATTCCCACTGTTGATAGGAAAGTGTTTGCAGAGGAGGTGTAGTCATTCAAAATCTGTTTCAACTCCACCAGACCCTGCAGTTTCCCTCGTCAGCAAGAGGTTGTACCTCAGTGTAACAGTAAAGTGGTTGAGATCATCAGAACTTCAAGTGCTGCAGAAAGGAAAAGTTAGAAGAAACTAGTCTGTGCAGCTTTTGACACATATATAAAATGTAGGTTAAATAAGATGTCAAGGTTTGTTGTTGGAAGTTTCCAAAAGAGCTAGATGAGAAAAAATGCCTGTGGTTCAATGAATGCTCCTGCTCTCGCGCACTGGATCAGTGAAAGTCGGGAGCACTGTGGTGATCACTCAGCCTTCCACAAACACTTGTGAGGGCAACTTCATTTCCGCCTTTTCTCTCCCCAGAACTATGTCTGAATACTTTCCCAGCTAAATCTAACAACCTCTGACTAGCCAGTTTAATAAGAAACTACTGTGTCACTGTGTTTCAAAACCAAGATCTTTCATTCCCATCTTAAGTAGTCCTCCACTCTGGAAGAAATGGGGCCCAGATGGGGTTTGCAAAAGAGTTGAAAAAGCTCAGAAATTGGCTACCATCAAAGAACTAAACTATACTGCCACTTAAGAGTAACACAGTCCTGATGTGCTTAAAAATATTGAATTCTTCATTTTTGTAAGACTACCAAGGAAAACTTACTTCATTTATACAACAGAAAAATGAAAGGTTTTCTTAAGCGTGCTGAGATGGCATCCTCTCACAAATCCACAAAAATTACCTGAATTTTATTACATAACAAATGTCAGTAGCTTCCACCAGTCTTAGTTCAGGTTGTATCACCTCTAAACACAGGTCTCTAGCTGGGACTTCTTGCAACCCAGGAACAAATTTGTTTGTTTATTTATTTAAATGGCTCAGGCTTCTAGCCAGTGACATTTCTTCCTCTGAAGCTAAATGAAGTCTACCAATACCCAGCAGTTCTTCTGTATGAAACTGGCTTGGATACAAAAAAATCTTGTACTGGCTTCACTGCACCAGTAGTGGTTTGAACAACATTTCTCAAGAAGCAAATATTAATTAATTGCAAAACTTTCTCAGAAATCACAAGAGCTACAGTCATAACTTTCAAGTCTTTAGTAAAATTGTAGGGAATAACCTAAAAAGTAAGCTTTTTCAAAAATCCCTAACACACATTAGAAGGCATACTCTGCTAAAAGCTGACACCAGCTCAATTTTTCCCTAAGGAAAACAGCTCCTTTATTAAAACCTGAGACTCTTCTTTCTGTTTCTAAAATCTCCCAATGAGAGGGAGTCACATAGCCTCAGGCTTCAAAAGAGCCACAAAAGCCAGCTCTATACCAATGTAAGGTTAAGAAGTAGAGGTTCAGTCACTGTAGGGGAAAGTAAACAGGCAGTAAAATGTAATTACTTGTTTCAACCTACTTAAATGCAGAAGTTTTAAGTGACTGGGGGAGGGGGGGGAGGGGGAAGAACCCACATACATAAAAAAAACCCTGACTTCTAGACTAACTGAAGATTGATCTGGAACTGCCCCTGCTAGAAATCCCTGCTAGAAATCCCTGCTGGAAATCCCTGTTGTGGATTCTCCACAACACTTGTCCTCAGTGTCAGCAACCGACTACACGATTGTCATCTGCTGACAACTTCAGTTCCATTTTATTAAAGGAGATCTTCATACTGTTGGTTATATCAACAGAGAAAAAGCAAATGGCCTGATCTGCCTGTTAATGCTCATACAGAAAAAAAATCAACAAAACTCAAACAAACCAAAGTCACTTAAGTATACTAAAATGTCACCCAAGCACAGCTCTTGTAAACTTCCCAACAAAGCTTAACAAGTAATTGACATCTATTAAAACAAATAAACATAAGTACAAGAAAAGAAGTTTTTTCTTATATATTCTTTTTTATTCAGACTAGATCTCTAACAATAGCAGTAAAAATTATTCTATGTTTTTTTATTTCCATAGCTATGTCCCCTTAAAAATTCTTTGAGATTGTATTTACTAGCTGCAAACTTAAAACTAGTGTTACTTTTGATGGACATGTAAGTGCTTCTTCTTTAGTTGACAATGCCTTAAAAAAAAAAAATCAAAATAAACAAAAACAACAGAAACCAAACCAACCAACCAACCAAAAAATACAATGAAAGCAAAGTGTTATAATATTGGCCTTTTGGACTTTATCCTGGATGTTTGGGGTTTTTTTTTTCTCCTTAAATCTCATGGCATTTGGGGATATAAAATTGATGAACCTCAGCTGTGGTTTCCTCAACTGTGGTTTCCATTGCAACACTAGCTTTAATAAAACTAGATGTAATTTTTCAGTCCAAACCAAGAAAGCTGTTTCCCTTGAGCTTTTCTCTTTCTTTCATATTCTTTGTCTTCACCCTCAGTCTCTACCTTTCCTGTCTTCCTCCTTTAGAACAAAAACATGAGACCTAATCTTTTAGTAACTCTGAAAGCCAAAGGACTCTTCACTGTTCAAAATTTTTAAACCGAGTATTTCCTTCTGCTTTTTGAATCGCCTTTCATCACCAAGTGTTCTGGACTAGTAGTTAGTTACTACCACATCGGTAATAACTGGAAAGAATTATTAATATGTCCTCAGGGTGATAAAATGTACGTTTCCATTGATTCTGAAAAATTTAAAGCTGGAAGTAAGGCCAGTTACATGGGCAAGTAAGTCCCAGTGCCAAAAGCAACTTTTTGCTACATAGCCTGAAACACGGAAAAAACCCAACATTTTATTAAACTGATATTTATCTATATTATTGAAAACATACAGTCCAGCAAGCCAAGAGAACCTTTCACTCACCACTACAGAAGACCAACAATACTTAAAAGAGTATAACAAAACTGGAAGATCACAGCTTGTCCTAACCAGTTAAACACTGTACAAAACAAGAGTATCTGTAAGAACATCTTTAAATAAGTGATTTAATCCCTGAACTACACCAGCTAAAGATATCATTTCAGTTGTGCTTTCATTCCTCACTCCAGTGGTATTTATTTAGTAAGAAAATACTTGCACACATACACACTTTCTTCATTAGCAGTCATCTCTCCCTCCTGCTATCTACAAATCCAAACACCACATGTTGCAAGTATTTTGTACTGGAACAGTCTCAATCTGCTACTTTTGAGATTTTGTTTTTAAGCAGTAAATGCTCAAAACTGTTGCTTAAAGCAACTCCTTCAGTGTTCATAACCTTACTGCTTGAGCAGGCTCAGTTTCACATTCAAATAGCTCCAGGCAAAGTTTCCAATCTCAATTATCCTCCTTCCTTTTTCTATGCACCCTCCCTGCCCCCACATACTTTTTTCTAAAAGGGGTAATTTTCTATGTGTGTACAAGCAGAGCAGGGAGTCTTCCTCTGTAGCGGTCTCGCAATATACTGCTTTTTATATAAGCACTGGTTGGAAATGTTTTCATTCTCTGCTTTGGGTTAAACCACAAGAGTTGCACCCAGTCTTGTCACATTTCCCAGGTCCCTTTAGATAAGCTGGTCATTACTTCGATGACAAAGTAAGACATTTGGGATACTTTCTGTTAGTTATTGCAACTGTACTGTGGTATGCTCTGCTCAGCATTACCTCTGTATCCGTAAGAGTGAAACAATAAGACAAGCACTAGGCAGTAAAGAAATCACACATCCCTCTCCATTAGAGATGTACAGTCTTTCCAAATGAAGTTGTAGGACTAGCACTAGTTACATCCTGCAGCACATATATGTTCAAGGAGGAATGTTGATATTTAAATACCAAATCTAACATTTACGAGCTTCTTTACAAAAATTCCCTAAAATGCTTTTCTTCCAGTGGTGGTCTTCAGTCTTCAAAAACCTGAAGCAATGGTGCTGAGAAGGAATGGAAGGCGTGACTTGACTTCTCCACTGCATTAAGAAAGCCTGTAAATTAATGGATCTGTGTCACCTCATTTTTATCTTTTTTTTTTCTGTTACAGTTCTTCACCAATCTGTGATGCTTGCCATCACCTAGACAAACAGCTTTAAACTGAAATTACTGTTAAAATGAATCACTAATTGAACATTTCTCAAAAAAGGAGTGCTTTGTAAAAGAAACTGGAGAAGGTCAAAATATCACCCATCTGACATACAGCTCTGCCAGCAGGGAACATTCAAAACCTATTTTGCATTTCTCCTCCACTGAGAAGGTTTATACTGACATGATTTATCTACTGTTTGCTGTGAATAAAGACCCTGAAAAGGTGTGGTTATCGTAGCCCAGCTGATTCATAGTAACTCACTAAAGCCACATCAACTCAATCTGTACACGTGGTTCACAAGAGCAAGTTCCAATGGTTTAAAACCATTTTAAGGGGCTTTCGTGGATACATGGGGGTTTGCCTTTAAAATTACTATCTGCCCCATTTATTTTAGATTAAAACAGTATTAAATAGACTACAAGTAGTTTTCTAAGTGGGAAATTGAAGTTTGTGTGTGATGGTGTCTTATAAGGAACAAATGAGGGAACTGGAGATGTTCAGCCTAGAGAAAAGGAGGCTCAGGAGAGACCTTTTTGCTCTGTACAACTACCTGGAAGGAGGTTGTAGCAAGATGTGGGTTGGTCTTCTTACATCAGTACCAAGCAACAGAATAACAGGAAACAACACCCTCATGTTGTGCTAGGGGAGGTTCATACTGGACATTAGGAAAAACTTCTTCATCAAAAGGGCTGTCAAGCACTGGATCAAGCTGTCCAGGAAAGTGGCTGAGTCACCATCCCTGAAGGTATTTAGAAGATGTGGTGCTTAGTGACATGGTGTAGTGGTGGACTTGGCAGTGCTAGGTTTACAATTGGATGCAGTGACCTTAACAGTCTTTTCCAACCTAAATGATTCTATGATTCAGTCAAAACCTCTCCCTTTTTTTTTATCTCAGCACAGACTTTCCATGTTAGGACAATAAAATGCATCAACATTAAACTACTGCCATACTGGCTTTGCCTAAGCAGTCCCTCTAGTTCATTCTTTGTTCTAACACTAGCCAGCACTGTATGTTTCAACCTAATGTGTAAGAATCACTGTAGAAGCTAGTTACAGGAAAATGTCAGAATTTATGTCCTTAAGCAAGTGCGTACACTGATAACGTCAGGAAAACACTTGAGATGATCAAAAAGGCCCCTCAGACCAAAAAACCTCAGCACATCGACAGCTAAATCCCTACCACCGTCCAAATCCTTCAATATTAATCTCTTAAAAGCTTTTCTTAGATAGTCTGTATACCTCCCTAAGTACAATCTCCCAAGAACCTTTTGTAAAGTAGGTAGACCTTCCAAAAACCACAAACATTTTTATGCACGCCTGTGGCTTCCCACTGAGATATAGCCCATTTCTCTTTTGCTACAGGTTTTTACAGAATACATGTGTTGTAGGGTACATAAAACCAGAAGTTTTGTATCCACTTTTTCCTCCTCCTCCCTTCCCCCAAACTATAATGTTTTGTTTTTGAAAGGAGGGGGGGGGGAACAGGACATCAGAAGGAACAGCTCACATCCAAAGCCTGGAGATTGTTCGTTTGAACTGGCCACTACCTTTTTCCCAGCTGGACCGTGCAGCTGGGCACAGGTGGGGTTTGAAGAACCTGGAACCTTCAGTTTGTGAGACTGGCACCTTGTCGCTTGGCCACCACTTATGGCAGGTACACGCGTGGTGGCTGCAGCAGCCCACATCCCTACCCAGGACCAGCACATCCCGGCACGGAGCAGCAGGGGAAGCGCCAGGAAGTGCCTGGCTTGACACAGACAAGGCAGTGTGGCAGTGGCAGCAGTGGCAGTGCAGTGGCACACCCCAGCTGTGGAAGCAATCACCTAGGGGCAACCCCATGACTCCCATCCCAGCACAGTGACTGTGGCAGCAGCACCGCAGCCCACACCGCCCTAGCATAGATAAGTGCAAAACTAGCAGCGCACCCAGAAGTGTGTCATGTGGAGTGACGCAACATACAGTATAAATTGGTGCAGCTCTTGGCATGCCTTCCCTTCTCTGCAGCTGCACGACGCGAGAAGGAGGCATCTCCATATTGTCTCAGTGAGCAGCGTCACACAGTCTCATCATCCAACGCCGTTTCATCCCATTCCTTGAGTACCTCATCACCATCCACCTTCCCAGCTTACCCCAGCCCATCGCTTCTCCATTTCACTGCATCTGAACTGTGTTTTTTTGCAGGTTTCTTGCGGGGGGGGGGGGAGGGGGGGCAAGCCACCATCTTGTGGCGTGCCAAGCAGGGCTCAGAAGCTTGCCGATTCTGTTATTTTACTGTACTTCTTTGTAAAAGTTATTCTTTTCTCACTCTGCCTTTGGGGGTGTGTGCTTTATTCTATTTCCTTCCTCTTCAGTGGGAAAGAGGAGGCTTCTTATTTGGGCTTCCACACATAACTGTCCCCAAATCAGGACAACATGCTACATGTGAAGCATCTTACATAATACAAATAAGACAGTTGAGGTCTAAAAAGAATCAACTATCCAAGGCTTCCTTAAATCCATGTATTTACTGGGTCTGATATCACAGAGAGTAGAAGGATGTAACATCTCAAAATAGAACAAATGTTTAGGCTTTTTCTCAATGGATAACATTTTGATACTGGCTGACAATTCAGGTCAGCAGATGACTAACATAACAGAAAAAATAGCTGGATTTCAGGTGTTCCATTAATGCAGCTAGCAAAAAAACCCTATCTTCTCCACAAACCAGTTCTCTGTAACAAGAACATAAACAAGCCTAGTTTTTGAGCAAGGCATATGCTTCTCTCCTATAAAAATACCCACTATCCTTCAACTCTGAACTGAATTTGGTAGTTAACAATACCAAATCACAGTTTTCTACATCCAGCAAGTCAATTACCTACATCACACAGAAAGGACTGAATATAAATGCATCCACAGTCTGTAAGCTTACCTGGTTTTTATAACACTATCACTTGGTTTAATAAAGAGTATTACATCTCTCTATAAACCTTGCCTGAGTTTGAGACAATACTGTGACTTAATAATGTTTATCTGAATTTCCGTAAATTACTGTCGTGTTCTTCAATTAAATAGATGTTTGGTTTTTAAATCTCCAATTTCTGCACTTGTTTCCTTATGTATTTGATACAACTTTAAACATTACAAGTTCCATTATTTCATAATGCCTTTGTGTTTGTGGAAGTAGGAAAATGGCGGTTGTTAAACCTTGACAGGCTGGAGAGGTGGGTCCATGCCAGCCTCATGAAGTTCAACAAGAAAAAGTGCAAGGTCCTGCATCCAGGTCAGGGCAATCCCAAGCATCGGTATAGGCTGGGCAGTGACTGGCTTGAGAAAGGTCCTGAAGAAAAGCATTTAGGGGTGCTGGTGGATGAGAAGCTCAAAATGAGTCACCAGTGTGCACTTGCAACCCAGAAAGCCAACTGTGTCCTTGGCTGCATGAAGAGAAGTGTGGCCAGCAGCTCAAAGGAGGTGATTCTCCCCCTCGAGTCCACTCGTGTGAGACCCTACCTGGAGTATTGCGTCCAGCTCTGGAGCTCCCAGTACAGGAAGGATACAGATGTGCTGGAGCATGTCCAGAAAAGGGCCACAAGGATGATTAGAGGGCTGGCGCACCCCTCCTATGAAGATAGGCTGAGAGAGTTGGGATTATTCAGTCTAGAGAAGAGGAGGCTCTGAGAAGACCTTATTGTGGCCTTCCAGTATCTTCCAGCCTACAAGAGGGCTGGTGAAAGACTTTTTAGGATGTCAGGCAATGATGGGACTTGAGGGAATGGACACAAGCTCGAGGAGATTAGATTTAGGCTGGATGTTAGGAAGAGGTTCTTCACCATAAGGGTGGTGGGTCGTGAGACACTCAAACAGGTTGCCCAAAGAGCTGGTGGAAGCCCCATCCCTGGCTAGGCTGGATGGGGCTCTGAGCAACCTGATCTAGTGGGAGGTATCCCTGCCCACGGCAAGGGGTTGGAACTAGGTGGTCTTTAAGGTCCCTTCCAACCCTGACAATTCTATGAAACCTCGAAAATTGCTAAAGGGAATAATCAGAGGTAGTAGACGACTACTCATTCTATTCCTACAGACAAATACACATCCTTATTTTACACACATGTACGAACACACACATAACCACAAACATTTAGAAGAGACTGTTCTTTTAAAATGTTTTTTGCAAAACTAACACCACATAGTAAGTCAGAGAGGAATTCACATCAGCTCTGTGCAACAGGCATGTTTTCAAAACACCGAGCACACGCATATTAGTTGCAAACATGGCAGGGTGGGACACCTATACACAGCAAGTACCAGCAGGCCTCTTTATCATCTAACTGTTGCCCTTCCTACTGAAAATTTCTGCAAAATAACATCAGAACTGATGCTAGGATAAATTTCAAATACTCTGGAGATGATCCCATCAGATTTCTGAGATCCAGCAGATTCCTGTTTCTTACATTCGACAACTAGTCTCAAGTTACCAAAAAAAATAAACAAGCTAAACCTGATAAGACGACACTTTAAAAAATACAAGTAATTTCCCCTTATTCCTTACCGAACAACAGCAAGTTGTACCAAACTGCACAAAGAGAATGAATGTCAGTGCAGCAATGAGAAAACTGCAACACCACATGTAGACAGCTTGTTCTGCATACAAAGGCAGCAAGGTGATGGATGGCTGTCTCCCACACAGTTCTCAAACAAGACATCACCAGAACCAGTACTTCCCACATCTAAAGGCAGACTTTATTACTAGATGCAGAATCAAAAACAGGACGTGACCCAGGGCAACTGCGTATGAGAAACTAAACAGAAAACCAAGCACTAAGCAATTTAGAAAGTTGGTTGGTGGTTTCCCTCTTTTCTGGGTCATTTTTATTTCCTCCAGGCAGTAAGAAACAATTACTGCTCTCTTCAAATCTGTTTTCCTAGAAGATAATTACATGATTTCGCAGGTACCTGATTCTAGATAAACCTTATTTCTCAGTATAGAAATACAGACATTTAGCAACTGTTTCCTAGAGTCTCAGAGGAATCAACCAACAAAAATACACTTCAATAACACTACCAATCTGCTTTTTGTGAAGGGCTTTCACTGCTATTATATGGTAGTTTTTGGTATCAGATATCCACATCATCTGCCAACTTTCAGGTTGACTTGCCCATAATCATTTCTCGTTCTACTACTACAAGGTAGCCTCCGCTAGTTCCTTCAATACTCTTTTTTCTACAGCTTTAACACCACTTTGGACACATTGTGAAGCCATATCCAAACAAGGCTATGCAGATTAAAATGCCTACAGCATACATATGTAGAAATTACACACTACACAAATTCGTACAACTGAGAAATGCCCACATGCTAACCAGCAGTCTCAGTAAGTAAGATATATGAGTAACCATCTATGGTTAGTTACAATTCCCTGTAATAAAACGTGACAGACTTCAGATGCCAGCTTCCCTCTAAGCTGGGAATACTCGGGGAAAAGGTCTGATTTACTAAATCTGTTGGTCAAGTCAACTGAAGAGACTGATGTGGAATAAATGAGAAGCGCTGTAGTAACTCTGCTCTCTTTGATCTGCTACAGTTTTACCTGAAATCCCATGCTGCTTTTTTCCCCCACCTTTGGAGTGATTATCTTAAAAATACAACTAATAAAACCAAACATCATCTTTTTCCTGACCTTGAAGAACAAACGCAGCTGAATGTGACAACTTGCTTAACTTCACTAAAAAAAAACCCTGGTTATTTCAGATACCAAAAACCTTCAAAACATGAATTCTCAAGTATATGCCTTCTCCTCTATAAAGCATATATTACATTTAATAAAGAGTTCTACATAAACTGTATTATTTCCTCTTTCTCTACTCACTCTACTGTTTTTATTATAATAACTGATCACCACATCCTTTCTGTATTTACATTACCACAGCTAGCTGCTGCACCATATGTACAACGCTCAGGAGCACATTTGGTTCATAGTTTCCATATGCAATTGAGTATGCAGACATTTGATAAGCCTATTCTAATTACCTCACAAGTAATCTTATAAAGTGGCTAAATCAGATACAAAACAATTCAAACATCTCAAAATATGAGCCAAGGTCCATGATTTTCATACCTTAGCTTCTTAGATTTGTGTTATGTTTAAAAGGTATCAGATACATAGACAGATAGATAGATACCAGCTTACATATGTGTTTTATTAGATTTTCGAAAGCAGTGAATGGAGTGAATATGAAAGAAACATATGAGCATCACAAAATAAATTTGTATTTCAGTCGGTCGTTATAAACATCAAGATGGTTTTAGATGTTACCAATTACAAAGATTTCAGTTAGAGTATTCTGGATTTACACCAATTTAGAAAAGGTCATGTTATGGCCTAATTAAAGTCAAAATCATAGCTGGATAAAATGATTACTTGATAATCATCCTTCTGTTAAAGATAAATAGAAGACCCATCTGCACCCTGTTTTCTAAAATTTGGCAGAAATGGCTTCACACAAGCTGCTATATAGCTCCTTTCATGAACATGTCAGAAAATTTGAAAACAGCTGAATATATACATATATGTGTTCCCCAAACATCAAAACCTAATTAAAATGCAAAAAAAATGATCATTAGGAACTCATTTTTCATAATACAGTGTTAATTATGAACACTGGGAAAACCAGAGTAAAATTTATGTCATTTTCTTTAGTCAGCATGGTCTGAAATATTAAAACACAAAGAGCACAGTACAAACTACACAATATGAAATCATATCAATTATCTTCACTCTCTTAATCTACATTCTAGCTATATTTCTAGAGTATATTAGAATCCTGTTTTAACTATTATTATAGTCATTCATAGTTATAGTGTTGCCAAATAATATTTGTAAACCTGTGAAAACAGGCACATTCAAAACTATTTCACTCAAACACAAAATCACTGAACTCTGAACTGTTCAAGAAAATTGTTACAGATGAACTGGGAAAAAATTAGGACATTTAATTTTTATTAACTAACAGGAGGTTTTTAAACCAGTAGAGTGCTGAGAAACTGATAAATGGAATGTCATTCTGACCAGAACGCACTTTTTTTTTTTAATACTTCATTTCTGGTGCCAAACCTTCAACAAGGCAGCTTTCTTAAATTCAGTGAGGGTCAGAAGTTTAGTTTATTCAGCAAGAATAACACTATTAACAGCTACTGCTCTTTCATGTCAACACAGTTAATGCCCACACATTCCCACTCTGGTTAATACGGGCTATTCAAGGAAGGTTGGAGAAGCTAAGGGCAGTCATCTCTGCAGGGATATTTTAAAACAGAATTTATACTGTGCTTTAAAAACAATCTAAAAGTATCAATCTACCTTATGAATCTGCTGTAGACATACACAGAGAGAAAGATGGATGGATGAAAACATATAAAAGCAAGTAAATCTGACTCACTCTATTGATTTTTGAAAGGACAGCATAGAGCACTTTGGTGAGGTCTTATATATCACACTGCAAAGGACCAAATGCCTTTGTGTGTATGTCTGAAGGATGTCAGGATTTATCACTAAGCAATGCACTACTGTATTCTTTCATTATACCCTTCTGTAAATAAACTTGTTCTCACTGTTAAGGAAGGCAGATCACTAAAAAAATAATCCTTAAAACAAATATATGAACAAGACTCTAAAGCAGCTGTAACAGCAGAAATCCACTATTATTAAATGAAAAATTGCAGAAGTTCAGTGTACATATGTAGTGTTTTTAGCAATAGCAAAAGAAAGCTGGTATTTTAATAATAAGCTTTTGTAAACCAAAATGAAGGAATATGCACATCACAGCATGCTCCTCTTCCTACTTTCTTTCTTCTAAATCATACGAAATCAACACTTAATATTCCCCAAAGCTCTCCAGCACTTCTACTTGGCCAAATTAAAGAAATCATTTTGGTTTAGGTGGCACTTCTTCACCAGACGGAACACTTCAAGCAGAAATGCTTTTCTCTTGAAGCATGTTTCAAGTAACAAAAATGGAAACAATAATCACATCAAACTGAATTTCTGCAGGGTCTCTGGAGCTTCTATTATTACATAATGGTGTCATTTTTTATCATAGTGTCTGAATTCCAAAATATTGAGCTTTTTACGTTTTCCTCTAAACTATTAATATATCCACTCCCATCACATATAACTCCATCTCATGAAAAACATTTAAATGGCACATTTGTGCTATTCTATTAGCTATGTCTTTATATGCTTTTCTCAATACAGCAACAGGAAACACTTTCTATTGTAAATTGGGGTTACGTGGTCGGTCATTTGGAAAATACAATTGCTTGAATAATAAAATAACCTGCCATTTGTTTTTAAAAGAAAAACTCAACAGCAGAGCAATAAAGCTGTGACTGCCATTGTACATAATGGTGTCCCAAGAGACTAGCGAGCCCTTATTTAGCACCCAGGCAGATACCACAATATGTCATCCTTGCTATCTCACAGACAAACCTTATGGAAGAAAACAATTTACCTTCTTCAGTTTCATGCCACACAATTCCTTCCAAGTTCACGCTGGTCCCAGGTTCACAGGGTCCAAGGCATTCAGGTTCTGTTACTACTCCAACCTCACAAGTATTTACACCCAGTGAACGCGTCCGTACCAAAAGCTGCTCGACTGGTGCTGCAATATTGGATGAAGATGGCGAAAAGTAGGAAGGCAGAATCTGAGGTGTGATACTGCTGGAAATCGGAGGTGGAGGTGCAGGCACTGTAAACAGGGGATCAACCTGAAAACAACAGACAAACTTACTATAATGATGCTGTGTGATTTTTTTTCTTTTTAGATTAAAAAACAAAACAAAAAACCCAACAAAACAAAACAAACAAAAGAAAAAAAAACCAAACACAAAACCAGTTTGCTGAGACTGCATTTATTTATGCAGGGATCTGGTGTATCAGTGGTAATTTCAGTCTTATGAGTCTAATTTTTTTGACATCAGCCCAAATGCTCCACATGAAAAATTAAGTACAAAAGTATCTATCATGCTAAACAAGGTAAATTGCTATGTTTTCAAGATTATTCCATGTTGTCAAAGATTGCTAGCATTAAATAATACATTTTAAAAACAAGGATTAAGGACTTTTTTGTTTTGCACTGACGAAGACCTATTTGTTGATGGACGTTTGTTTTACAAACCGAGAACTTCCTTTGTTATTTAAAGAAAAACATTTATGAAGACAGTACAAATACATACAAATGCCATTTTTTCATGTGCACCATAGAAAAAGAAGCACTTGGAACAGTTCTAGTATCAATAAGGCAAAAATACAATCTCTTGTCATCTAATCATTTAAAATACACAAGGATCACCCACCTAAGACTGAACAGGTAACAGTTACATCTTTGTATTTGAAATAACACATGAGAATTTTTACAAGAATCTATCTGAACCACTGAATTTCTTAGGGTTTCCAAAATGCATATTTGGAAGAATACAACTTGCCAGACAATTCACACAGAGACAATATCTATATATGAATGGAAGCAGTTATCTTTCCCAGATGACTTACAATATATCTAGTAGCAGATTTTCTATATACAGATTTGGCCTGAGGATTTTCAGGCCAAATCTGTATACAGGTTCTACCGTGGCCATAAGGTCCTTTGTCAAATAAAAGATAGCTAAATGAGGATATGTGTGTGCCACTCAAAAAGGTAAGCCAACTAAAATTCAGGTTTATTTGGCCCACTGGATCCTAGATATCACACTAAGAAATTATTCCTCAATAATATTTTTTAAATGGCTGCTTCTTAGCTGCTTTCAAATAGATGATCAAATGCCTTTAAGTCTATGCTGGTTTTAGTTTTGGACCCTATAAGAAGATTCAGCAGCAAAGACATAATGACTCACTGTATATTGTCATCTAGGTTTCATTCAAATGTATCTTAATGTAGATCAAAGTTAATTTTGCTTTCTTTTAAAGCCAAGTTGGCAAATGGGGATACAAAGAGAAGAAAGGTTTAAAGAGTATTATCCTTTTCATCATATATCCTTTGAATCACAGCTCAGCTCACTTTATTATATGGGTACTTTTCATAATGAGAAAATAAAATGGAAATTTAAATGTAAAAAGAACTTTTAAAAAACTGTTGCAATTTGCCTTTGTAACAATTCTTTTGCTTTAAGCATCATTCATACATACAAATGAAGAGCCAATGCTTTTAATCATACACACAAGCCTTAAGTGTGTTAAATACTTAACAAAAAATGTTTTGTATGATCATTGCATGACCATCCTGGATTCTGATCTCAATTACACTAAAATTACAGAGGAAAGAGTAGGGACCTGTAACTACATTCTTCTCCAAACTCTTCCTCATTTCAAGAGGGTTCTTTTTATTTAGGACTAAATCAGTTTTCAGGTTAGAGAAACAACAATGCAANGAGCTGAGGGGGCCCAGAACTGGACACAGTATTCCAGGTGGGGCCTCACCAGGGCAGAGTAGAGGGGGAGAATAACCTCTCTCGATCTGTTGGCCACGCTCCTCTTAAACACCAAAGATGTGAATACTAGAAGTATCCATTAGGAGTAAAAACTCACTAATACCAGCAAAATTCTACTGAGTAAAGCAGAGTTTCTGTAACATAAAAACAATGCAGTCAAGCAATTATTTTTATTTTTTTAATGCCATCACAATTGCAGGGTTAAAGCACAGTTAAAGCACAATGCTTTCCAGAGCAGACTTGAATGCAGAGAGGCAAGTCACATATCAACCCCCACAACAGCAGCCATTACTTGTAATATCTAATAGTAAGCAAAACACAAAGCTCTAACACTGATTCTACACTGTACATATTCTGGCTGTTTGATGCCAAATGGAGGCAAATAGTTGGATGGTACACAGCCCTGTTCCCTACACTGGCTGTGTAATAAAGCTCTGTCAATGAAACAGAGTCAATATGCACCCTAGACATAATTTAGGGGAGTTCTTAATGTCTCTTACTTTAAGCCAGAGGAAAACAAGAATCAGTAACTGTTAGGTAAATAGAGCCTAGCACTTAAGAAAAGCTAAGCCACATCCCTTTAAGAAAACAAGAAATGCTGATGAATGGCCTGTTTGATAGTTTACATGGTGTTTTGTAAAGCTGTGCAAAACTTCCTACTACACATGCAACATTTTTCTTCCATAAAACACTCATTGTAAATCCAGCGAAAAACCAAAATGTTTGCTGTTATCATACTAAATTAGCCAATGTTTTAAGTGAACATAGACTAAACTGGCAGATGTGTCCTCCATTTTTCAAGTACTGTAAACAGTGAGTGGATGCTAAAGAAAGCAGGGATGTGACAGTGTATCCTATTAAGTTCTTTGTTACAAATATTTGTATTCAGCTCTGGTTTATTTAGACCTGCTAATACATGTTCATGTCTTCCACCAGAAACACACAGGGCAAGCTCAAAGACTGGCTACTGCAGCAAAAATGGCTGTCGCGCTGTGAATACTATGCCTTTGCTTGAGAGTTAAGTGGACATTTGCTGTCCTTGAGGTTCATCTCTGTTGCACAAATATGACATTACTTATAAAGAAAAATATGCTGAGCGTAAGCATTGCTCCAGTTTTCCATGTTTTAAAATTATCCCCTCTTGTTTGATAATCGTAATGTCGGCACAGCAAAGTGATGGTTCTCAGCAATCATTGTGGTGACACAATTGTTTTCATGAATTCTCCAAAGGGCACTGATGTAAGCTATTAGAGGCAAGGAGAGAGGCAGGAAGGCCACTATCTCCAGTGGAAAAAGGCACATAAGACTAACATCTGGTGGTGGCAGTCTGTCAAACTGAGGAAAGTTAATGTCAAGAACAGATGCTTTGCAGTTTCTCACTGTTATTTTTGCATGATTATTCCCAGGTGTTGGCGCATACTGAGCAGTAGCCTTGCTGTTTATCACACGAGACATTCCAATATGAAAATGAAAATCTAGATCAGAGGAAGGTTGTTTACATAGATGCTCTCCTCATACACATTATCAAAGGGCTCCATAAAAGATAGAAATATTCAAGAGTATTTTCTTCATTCACCTAATTCCAAGGGCTTTTGAGAGCTGATTAGCAACAAAGGCTACAAAGCTGGAGTGTTATTCATGGCAACTTTCCACTGCCAAGTGTTTCATTGTATCAGAGAGCTATGGCTCTTAGTAGTTGAAAGCTCACAGAAAATGAAGAATGCCTGCCAAGCAATGTAGTCAGTGCTCCATTGAGCCCTCCTCTATCTGAATATGACAAAAAATGTTTTTGTGGCTGCATAACATTAGTCAGTATGTGGAAGAGGGTATGAAAAAGAGAGGAAATAAAATCCTAACTAGAAAGAGGCAAGACTTTCTAATAAGCGGGGTTCTCCCTCAGTTACTCAGGTATTTTTACATGCTAGAATTAAGTTCTGCTCATCAAAACTCACCATCCTGATGCAGTATAAGCTTCTAAAATTATGTCTGAAAATTAACATTTTGTGTCCTTTACACAACTTCCCAACAAGCAGCAGAGATTCCTACAGGAATGGGATACTCTCAAGTCTTTATGTGACAGTCTCTCATACATTCCCACAGAAAACTTATCTTAATTAAAGAAGTACAAGATACCAGAAACACCTATGGCCCTATTTGTCATAGTACTAATATGACAGAAGCAGATTCACAGCAGTATTCAAAATAAAAATCACTTTTCACAGAGATTTAAATGGGTGACTTTTGATCATATTATCAAGTTGAAGTATTCTGTGTGCTCATATTTCATTAATTTCAACTTTTAAGGCTTTCCACAGAGTGTGTATCTTAAGTGTGAAAAATTCTATCATAATTAGAAATTACAAGCTAGAAAATAGCTGCCATGCAGCCAGGCCACATGATGTAGCCCATCAAAACGTGTTATCATATGTGTAACTATGAATGTATGTGTAGTTCCACTTCATTAATGAAGGTGTATCTTCGAAGATGTATCTCAATGATGACATAGCCTACCAATCTAAAAGCAGACAGGGTCATACACTACTGCAATGTCACCCATGAGGTGATTTTTGAAATGTACATGCCAAAAGCCATTTAATAGCCTCGAGAAAGGCAGAGGAGCAGTTTTAAAGCTCAGGGTAAGTCCATCTGAGAAAACACTGCATTTTAAATTGAGGAAGACATCTACTGTAAGCATTTCCAGTGGGAACAACTGTACTAGTAGAAACAATGTGGAAAGAAGATCTGAATCCTATTATGGAATACACCTAAAGAACAAAAACTGACCCTTTACAGAACTAAATCCTTCCTTACAAAAGACACCAACATAAAGACTGAAAGTAATAAGAAATCCAACCTTGAAAATTACATTGAGAAGTTTTTTTATGGTTATGAATGAGTACTTCACAAATCACTATGTCTGAAATAAAGGAATTTAGCCCTATATGGAAGTTTTGTTTTCTCAAAATTGCTTTTAAGGTGAAAGGGAGATTATCTTTTTTTTATATAAAAGATGCCTCCCCCTACCTTTATTTTCCAAGACCTCATTCTAATCTCATTCACAGCATCATACATCACAAGCAATTCTAATAAAATCAATGAAACTACTTTGGAAGAAAACAAATATGGGAGAATGTGACATGGATAAAAATGTCTGTGTGCTCAGGAGTATGTCAGTATTTCTAGACATCTCAGGGATCTTTAAATCTCTTGTTAGCTACAAACCTTGCCCCACAAAGAACTTACACATCTAAAAACTGAAGCTATTCTTTCATATTCTACCATGTAACAGAAATTATCCTTATGAAGAATCCGCACTTCATGTGAAAAACCTCGATTTAATCTCAATTCAGTATTTCTTGCATCTACATTTATATAAGAGGCTACTCAGAGGCATCTTGATACCTTATTTAACAGAACTGATATTTTGTTTTCTTAAATCAACTAGTATTAATTTTGAGATAAGAATAAATTAATTGTATCTTTGAAACACTGGGCATTACCAGAAGATATTTTATTTATTGAAATCCATGCTTATTACCTAATAAAAGCATTTCTGGCAAACACATTCTAAACCAAATTGTTGGAAGAAAAGGTCAGTGCCATGAAGGATATGCTAAGAAAACAGGAAAGAAATACTACAAGGCATGGATGTAGAAAAGAATTTTGGTAACAGGACAGACATATCTATTACAAGCCTTACATTCAATACACAGGAAGGTCAGAGGTACTAAGGAAGTTACTTATTTTGCTCAACTTAGCTAAGAATCACAAGAGCTTGAATATAAAAGGATGAAGGAGATTCAGGTTGCTTAAATTTCACCCAAATTTTAGAATTAAAAAGCTATGTTCAAAAATAATTCAAAAAACACACTCATGTTTTACAAATAATTTAGTATGGATGAGAAACCTGGCATGTAATTGTGTTGAAATGAATAACACAAATAGCATCTACTTGGAGATTCCAAGTATTTCCTACTCCTAAAACTACCTTCTCTAATTAACTCAGTAGTTGGAGAAAAGGAATAGAAAGCAAGCAAAAAAGCAAAAAGACACACCAACAGAAACTAACACACTTTTTTCCCCCAGAAAATCAAATAATCAAATTAAATCAAATCAGATAATTTCAATACTCAGAATATCTGTTACTAAGCAAAAAAAATTCCACTCAAAACTCTTACTATGCTTCTAATCTTCTAATTCCTGGGAAAAGGAAAAAAATTCCCCTTGTATCAATGCTCTTCTATGACAATTCCATCAGCTGCTGAACCAGCACATCTAAACTCACAATCTTTTGACAGTTAAATGTTTTTTCTACATGCAGACCCCCAGACCTCCTCATGTATTATGTGACTGTATCTACAGCACCTCTACAGACATGATAATGTTAATAAGTTTTTAAGACAGCATTAATATACAATGAAAACTCATTGATAAAAACTCAAAAGCTCTGAGTAGGGTCTAATGCAGAAACAATGGTGCCAAACAACAGGCAAGGAGAAGTCCTTGTACTCTCTTGCATCTTCTATTCTAGCTTAGATTCTTGGGATTTCCCAAATCCATTCACTCCTTTTACTGTGGGAAAGATTAGCATTTGACAGCTGCCAGCAATATCCTACTGCCAAAGGCTGCATCTGTGAAAAACTGTATGTCAACTCTAATGTTTGGCAGAGTCCTGGGAGGATGCCCAGATCACCACCTGCAAATTTCTAGTAGAGACATTTCTCCTCTTTCAGCCCAAGAAAATCATATTAATTGAGATAATTTTGTCCATAGGTGTCTGGGACACCTTTCTCCACTGATGCCTGAGTTCTCCTGGTCCGCTCTCCACTCGGTACTTCCAAACTTCTTCAGCCTGGATGCTTTGAAAAGATTTAACACAGAATAAACAAGCACTGGAATTCGTTCAAGGTACTTGTCCTGTCTAGAGAGATACACAATATCCCACAGTCAGGAAAGAAATTTCTCTGAACTGTCTGAGCTTAGACAGAAAGCACTTAAGACCATCTTTATCCTTTCAGATCCCACTCCCCAGGTGAACAGCTCTAGCAGGCATGCTCTGGAGTGGAGGACCATGCCAGGGAATCTTTCAGAAAGAAACAAAACTGAAGGCAAAAAAGCATAGGAAGAGAGAGGGCGTCCCAAACCACCAGAGTGAGAGAGCAGCAGCTCTGACTCTGTGAGGACAGGGCAAGGAGAGAAAGTGGTCAGACCCTCACAGGCACAAAAAGCACTCCCAGGGAGGACGAGCAATGAGAGCCACAGGATGGCATTTGCAGCAGGCAGGCAGCTTGGGCAGGCAGCTCACAGTTAACCTGGCAAGCTCAAGAGGCAAGTTCAACAAATGTTAATTGCCCTCCAAAAAGGGACCTAGCCATGGTTTGCACTCAGCCAAAAGCTGTCACTGGAACAGATGCAGTGACTCAGGCAGAGCTCCCTACATACACATGCAGCTGTCTGGGCCTCTGTCTGCAGGAAGTGCCTGTGCCTGGCATTAGTACTGGAGGGCAGCAAAGGTAACACTTGTGTGAGCTGTAACCAGGTGGAAAGTATGCCCAGCCTGGTGGCAGAGCTGAAAGAGGAATTGGAAAGGTTAAGGAGTGTCAGGGACTGTGAGAGGGAGATAGACTAGTGGAGCCACTCCCTATCATCCCTGAGACAAACTCAATAGAAACAAACATCATGAGAAGCAGAGGATCCCCTACCCTCTCACCACCAGGCAGAAGGAGGAGTTCTAAGACATAGGAGGACGGAAACGGGACCCTGCTCAGGTTAGCAGGCAAATTCCATCCTAGCCTCCCTCACCTTCCCAGGTGCCCTTACACAGTGGGCATGATGCTCTGGAACTTGAGGGCCAGGAGAATGCTGATGCAGATGAAGGTCTATCCAGGGACTTGCCTGGGGCAAGTTGGTCAACCCAACTCCCCGCATTAGGACTGCTCAGTTAAGAAAAAAAGCGTAATTGTCCTAGTTGTGCTGCCAAAAGAGATTGTCAATCCACTTTCCATCACTTACCGGCAGTCCTAGCTAACAGGAGAGGTCCCAGCTGACTCGAAGTTAGCAAATGTGACATTCATCTACAAGAAGGATCTGAAGGAGGATGTACGGAACTACAGACAGGCCTATCAGTGTGACTTTCGTAATGGGAAAGTTACAGAGATGATCATCATGAGGACAACCAGCAGATCAGTCCCTGACAGCTTGGGCTCATGAAAGCCAGGCCCTGTTTGACTAACCTAATCTCCCTCTATGACAAGGTGACCTACCTAGTAGATGAGGGCAAGGCTGTGGATGTTGTCTACCTAGACTTTAGTAAAGCCTTTTACACAGATTCCCACAGCATTCTCATGGAGAAACTGGCTAATCTTGGATAACCTTAATGATTCCATGATTCTATGATATTCAGTATCAGATGGTGTCATGCGACTGAAGATGGTAAAAACTGAGGCACAGCCATTTGCTGGTGTGGGTTAGGTACTGCTTTATCGAGTTCTGTGACTCTTCAGAAGCTTTAATTTTAAAAAGTTTTTTATTTTAAGGATGACAATCACTTCCCAGGTTTCTCCTGTACTCAACCATTCAGAGTTCTGAGCCTGAAAAAATATAAAGTACTTGCTTATGGAAATCTCACAGCATTATTTAGAAATGGTACCTTGACGTTAAATGTTTATTTCTAACAGGTGTGAGACTTTGTCCAAGGAATGAAGCTATGCTTGCTCTATGACCTATCAAGACACCAAGTGGCCAAAGAAAAATTTCCCACTCTTACTTGTATATAGAAAGGTAATGGATAATTTAATTGCACCATAACTGAATGCATTTACCTGTTATGTTGCAAATCATGTCACAACCCTATGACCCTGCAGCAGAAGTTCTCCATTATCAAAAGGTGATTTCAGTTAGTCAATGATGTGACTGCAGTCTAGTGGAATAGCTATCTTTTCAGCCATTCTGGAATGCAGGAATGCAGAGAATCAATATAACTCTTACCAAGAATCCACAATGTATAATCTAGAGGCAAACAAAACTCACAACAGAAATGGCTTCTTTGCACCTCTTTGACTTTCTGCATGTCAATGCCCTATCAGGAGGTTTTTGTTGCCTTTTACCCATTTGCCAGCTACTCTGGTTGCATGCATTACTATTCAGGCTACTGCCTCCTCAACTCAGGAATTTTTTTTCCTCTTCAGAAAAATCTGCTACTGATTTCTGTTCCAAAAGCTTGCCACAGAACCTCTGTAATTCTTAAAAACAGAACTGAGCTTCCTTGATGCTTCTTGTTGCCTTGCTAAATTCCTATGGATGAGATTATTTAGCATGTTCTGAAAATCCATCATTTGACTTCATGGCTCTGTATTTATCAGTGTTTACAGACCAAAAAAATTTTAATTTAGCTAGCCCTTAGGCTTCTTAAGCAAGACTTGTGGATCTTTGGCTAATATATTCCTGTATTATTGCCCCAGGTCTCACACTTGGGCTTTTCAATAGGGTGTAGGATCCCATATCAGTTAGTTTTTCTCTCTGTTTCTCAGACCAACTTCATGGTGTTAGCTACAAACACTAAAATTAGGACATGTTATCATACACTCAGTAAAGAACAAAACAGTATCACTACTTTTAAGAATATGACACTACACATTCTTGGGTTTTTTTGCAAGTCACTGAAGGAAACACTTCTAAAATGACCTTTCAGTTTTCCTTTTTACTGTGATAATTCAATTGAAAAAATAAATAAAGCACTATTATTTAGCTATCCCTGCAACTACTTGCAGTTGAATATCTACAGTGTCTATTCTTAAATGCAGTTTGAGGTTTTTACAGTAACTTAGGGAAAGAAATTTTTTTCTAATTTTTTCCCTTCAATTGGTACATAGCTTGTTACTCTGGTGTAAATCCACAGTAGCTCCACTGAAGCATAATTATGGGCAGAATTTAGACTGTGTGAGGAATGGATAAATATCTGTGTCCTTGCAAAAATAATGAGAACATCAGAATAATGAACATCTGTGTGTAGGGGCAAATGGGCCAAGACATCATTATCTAAACCAGTTGAAACAGTTCGGCCTTTAATCTTATCTTAAAAGTTATGTAGGCCAGGCACGTACAAAATAGAGTTATGTAACTTCTTAGTCCTGTGTGAACAGTTATTGTTAGTTCTAGGGTTTTACCCTTGTTTAGGCAAAACTGGGGAAGTCTGCACCTTCCAAAGCACCCCTGAGCTGGTAAGGGAAAAGGGAGAGGAACAAACTGCAGCCGGGGAGTTAGGGATAAAAGGAGGCTGCTACCTCCAGCGACTAGAGAGACCCACCAGGGACTATACCCATGAAGCTTCACCTTTTATTCGAATAAAGCTAACACGGAACCTCACTCTGCCTCTCAGAACTGATGAATTAATTATTTTCAAGACATTTTTCTTTACAGACTGTAATGTTTGTTTTACCATAGAGAAAAGTAATTAGCATTTCAAGTACTTTTTCAAAAGCTCTACAAAAATTCTGAAAATAATACATGTAAAGTAGAGATTTTTAAGAGGAAAATAATCCTTGTGAGGAGGAAGCTACTAATACCTATTAAACTGTTTTGGGGTGTTTTCTTTCTCTTTCTTAAATGAACATGCTACCAATGCAAAGTGTCTGATAATCTTTAACAATGAGACTGAGCATTAAGCTTACAGTACAAAGGCAAACAAGAACTGGAGTCAGCAGTGAAGACCCTTCTAAATTTGCTTACCCACGTGCCTCAGCTCTGAGGTCACTCAGAGAGGAGAAACCCAAGTTTAGTGTTCTCTTAATTCTCCTTCATGACAGCATCTACACTACTGGCAAGTAAATCACCTGATTAGAGGCTACTGAACAGCCAGCCAAAACTTGTCTGTTCTTTGGCTCAGAAGCAGGTCACCTTCAGATCTCTGTTCTCATGTTCCCGCCTTAGACATTTTTCCAAACTGATTTTGCCTTAGTACCTTGGGAACCTCATTGGCACGCTCTCCAAGCACCCAAACACAGAAAAAAGTTTACACCTTTGGAGTTTCAGTGAAGGCTTATTGCTCCTCTCTTGCTGAGAATGAACAGAGGCATAAAATGGACCAGATTCCACCTAGAAAACCCCAGATACCATCGTTGAAGCACCTTGTGTTTCAGTGCATCGCTGTAACCTTTAACTCTCTCCATTCTTACACAGTCTCATGGACTGCTTTTATAGCGTAACAATGTGACCAACATCTGCTACAGATGAAGCTCCTGTTCTCTTCAACTACAGCAAGAAATCAGTAGTCCACATATTCCAGTTTTTTAAGTGTTATATTCTACAATTACTCGCAAGTTCTAATCTCTGCTCTGCTTTAATTGTACATAACCTCTCTAGTCTATCCACTGCATGATGAGCTTATAACAAACAAGAATATTTTTTGTAGGCTTGGTAGAAATGAAAATATTTTGCTCAACTGAAATAAAAATTAAATCTAATCTAAGATGTTATGAAATCATGAAGCTACTCTGGCAGTTCTATCAAACTATATAGACGCATACAGATCTTTGAAGAAACGAAACTGCAGTTTTATCAAGTGTGATTTATAAGCAACACTGATTTAGCTGGGAGATAACACTGCTGTCTAATCATTAGTAGTCAGACAACAGCCATGTGAACACAGTTATGGGCCATTGCCAAAAGCCCTTGAGATCCCAGAGATTAACAGCCAATCCTCTGTTTTACAAGCTCACATCAAAAAGAATATTAATAAAAGGAGGGGCAATGTGAAAGCTTGTCAGAGTAATTCATGCACTAAAACAAGGCATTTTTCCCTTTGCTCTGCCTTGAACTGGTCCATGAAAAAAGCTGGCATCAGCTACAAAGCAGGAAGCTGCCAACTTCTCAGAAAATGTTTTTCATTAACATATGGGAAGTTGTGAAATGCTGCAAAAGGTCTGTTTGTTGGACAAAGCCAACAACTTCTATGAGTTCCTTTCCTGAGTATACCCATGATATAACCTCAATCATTGTTCAGATATTTGGAAATTAACATCCATGCATAAAAGTGTTTGATGGCTTTCCCTCCCTCGAAACCAGATCTGTTTATTATTATTATTATTATAAAGAAATTAGACAGCCTTTAAGGCATTCATTTCTTTTGTCTCACCAATGACTTAGGAAAACTAAAGTAGAAATAATGTCAACTCATCTTTAAGTTCATTTCAGTCTTCAAATGTGTGGAAAAAATCCCCATAGTTTGTCTTTCTTACTGACTTCTACGCAGGGTGGCTGACTAGAGGTTTACACCCTTCTTACATACAGAATCACAGAATGTTAGGGGTTAGAAGGGACCTAGAAAGATCACCTAGTCCAACCCCCCTGCCAGAGCAGGATCACCTAGATGAGATCACACAGGAATGCATCCAGGCAGCTCTTGAATGTCTCCAGAGAAGGAGACTCCACAGCCTCCTGGGCAGCCTGTTCCAGTGCTCTGTCACCCTTACTGTAAAAAAGTTTTTCCTCAGGTTAATACCAAACCTCTTGTGGTTGAACTTACTCCCATTCCCTCTTGTCCTAACACTGGATTACATTACAAATTAATAGAAACAAGATAAGCATATACTTCCAAAGGGAGCAGTTACTCCTCTGCACCAATGCAAACATGCCTGTCAAGATGCACCTCAACCAGCCCATTCCTAGTATTTTAAATGCAGTAATATTAACTGGATAGTCTTAACTTTCATCCAATCATGGTCCAGTCATCAATTACCTTGACTTGACTCTAGTCAAGGGTCTAAATATAGAGACGTGTCTCACAACACAGCTGCAAAAAACCTATGTTCAAGTGTACCAATATTTTATTTAAGGGTGTGCAATCTGGAAGAGAGAATTTAATTTGTGAGGACTTTCCAGAACTACCTTTAAGTAAGCTATTTCAGGTACTGTCAGCAATTAACCTCCAAGAAAAGAGGGGGCAAGAAGCAGGAACCTTTTAGATGTCTCTACTGCCCGAGCCAGTAATGTGAAAATTACACCTTTAGGTACAGTTCCAGAATACGTATTCTTCGACAGATGAGCCAGTTTTAAAAGTTCCCACTTTGCTGTGGTCTTATAGACATTCATTTTCTTCACTAGTTTTTACCTGGAATATTATATATATCCTACTGGAGGATGGCATACTGTTTGTTAGTCAAATTTACACAGCTAACAGAGTCATAATCACACATGGAAGGGCACATGGGCAGGGACCATTTTAAGCAGTAGATTCCTTTCATAGAACTGCCCCTTTAGCAAACAGCTTAGAGCAAAGAGATGTCAGTCCCAGATTGTCTGCTCAGGTAACCATGGCAATGTTAGCTTCCACAGCTTTACTGCTTCAGGGACACCTGTAATGGCAATTTTACCTAAGGGTACAGTCTTGGATCAATCCTTGTGCTCCTACAGCTGAACATGTGGACAATTCACATTTGGGGGGGGGAGGGGGAATCCCACAACTTGTCTCATACTTTTGCTGAGATTCATCTTGACATGTAAGTTATCCAGGGTCCATGGGAAAGTGTGACAGTGACAGCTCAGTTTGAAATGAGTTTCTTCGGAGATGGAAGCACAGGCTAAGTGTATGCTTTGCACCAAAGGGGGCAGACAACTCAACACAATCATTCTGCCAGCACAGCCACAGAGATGGCAACTGCTGGCAGAGACATGCGACATCTTAAACTCACACTGATGCTTGATAGCTCAATATCGTGTGTGAGAGCCCTTTTCGCAGATTTGCGCTTTATTTTCCCCACAGTGAAAGCAATGTCTGGAACACACCAGGTTCTTAAAAGATCTTTCACTTGCAGCTTAATGCTTGACATAATTCTAGAAATACTTTTTATCTTATCATGGAGAATGTATCTACTGTTTTAAAAGAAAATATTCTCTCCCATACAAATCACAAAAGGATGTTTCTCTTACATGTCCAAAAAGAACACCATGCCATGAGAGAGAGCCACCCTAAAACATCTCGTTTTTTATTTCAGCGTGTTCTTTCCTTCTGTCATTCTGTAAGAACTAGTGATTTTATGATTCAAGTGCTTAAAAGCTAACCTGGGAAAACATCTATCAGGCAATTGCCTTCCAAAGCAGTAACTTTGAAAGCGCATCATAAAATAAGAAAGCGATTAAATCATTGTGTAGTTGACTGGGGTGGGATGAACATTTTGGGTTGAAAAGTAGTTAAATTTATTAAGAGGCTATGTTTTTGTTCAGCTGGGACAGGAAATTTGTCTTCCAAACATTCTCTAACATTTTCAAATTTGAATAAACTAAAAACAAACTAATACCAAATGTTAGACTTAATGCACCAAGTGACATGTTAAGTTTGACAAAAGTGACCTACCAGTATCTATAAAATTAGAGACTGTTTATCTGTATTTAGACTGCATTCAAAACACAGCCAAGATTTTCCAAGTTTCCAACTTAAAGACACCATTTCCAGCAAGCACTGAGCAGTTTGTGTACAAAAACCTGGGACTTTTGAGATTAAATCATAATTGAAAATTATTATTAAAGTTGAATTGAAAACTATCATTTACGAGCATAAAAAACTGACACAGTGTCTCAAGGGGATCCGATTAGAAAAGTGGAAACTTCAACTTACTGCGGCTCTTAACAAGCCTCCTAACCCGCTACCAATAAATGCAGGACGAAACAGCAAGTGAAAAGAAACCCATTCATAAAGTGGAAGGCACGACTTAAATAAACTAAATAATTTTTGTGGTGTTCCTATACAAGAGCTCTGCAGGTTCTACACAGCACCGTTCTCAAGGAACTGTCAAAATTATATAGATAAGAGTGCTGTAAAACAGGGAATGTATCAGAATATAGTAACTGGACTATAGCCCTGATACAGAGCTCATGATAATGCACTGCAGCAGAATCTTCATTCCAAGCAACACTGGTTACTTTATAAATTCACTATGAGAAAAATTTTCAGCATTATGTGTCAGGCTCTAAACACTTATTTGCTTTAAGACAGTGTTAATGACTTAGCTAATCACACAATTTTATAGTTCTATAATATACTGTGCTGTAAAAATTAAACCAGTGTTTATTACCCCTCTGCTACCTTTCCTTTCCTTCTTATTGCACTGACTCTTAAATTGGGTTAAAGCAAATACTGTACTACAATATAACATTAAAAGCACATTGGTTGACAACATTTCTCAGTATGTAACACAGTATTATAGTTCCAAGCCTACTTGCAAAGTAGTTCAAAACACTACTCTCAGATACTGAGATTAATGGCTTGCTTATTTTTCAATTTTGACAGAGCTACTCCATACGAAAATGTAAAAAATTGTATCAACGCCAAACTATATTAAAGGGATACTGACAGATTACAAATGAAGTTATCAGGCTTGTATTATTACTAGCATTTTAGGTAATTCAAAAAGGAAGAAATTAAAGTTTCTTGTCCTTGTTTTTATTTGTCTCTGCAAAGTCATTGCTTTTGGACACCAAAACCAACCTAGTCAGTTTTCATTTTTGTATCTAAAATCCAAAAGGCAAAATACAACCCAGATGTATTTTTGCAAAATGTCATGTTTTTGCAAAGTCACTTTGATGTCAGCATTTATGTGACAGGCCCTGATACTGTACCGTTAAAACTGCATTGAGAGCAAATCTTCCTTTATCGCTGGACAATCAATACAACAAATGGCCAAGCAGAAAAGACTGGACCAAAGACACCTGAAGATGCACTGCTTGTGCGTTCAGGACAGAGAAAGAAGAAAAGCCACACACAAAAACTGGAAAAGACATATATAGACATTCAAGAGAGAGCTGGCGCAAAAAACTTCACACACATTCTTAAACTGAAACTTAGCTTTTCTAAAGAGAAAAAAAATCGTAAAAAGAAACAGATAAACATAAGCTTTTTTAACCTCAATAGGTATTCTTCACTCTTACACAGCAAAAAAATAGGTACTTAAGTTACACTAGACGGGACTGGCTTGAGCATCTGCTGAAGACTGACCACTTGCTTTCGATAATGTTTCTAATTAAAGGTAAATCACCATGCGTTTTATTTCAATTAGTGTCACAGGCACTTGAATACTTAGAAGTATTTGTTTACTGCTCCACAGAAAGAACACAGTATCTGGTTTTTTCCTCCCTTAAACAACTGAGTATTTTTTCATATCTCCAGATCATGTTAAAAAGTCTGATGAAAATGCAGAATGGATACAGTCCATGCTTATGGTGCAGTACAGCTAATTTCCATGCAGTAATGCAAACAATTTGCTTTGTGGTTCTAAAACCTAGGAATGCTGAGATCACAGACACATTTCTTTTAGTCTGAATTTAGGCTCTAACAGCTGCTTTTGATGGAGCTATTTGGTATGGAAATATATTGGCAATTTTCAATAGCTCTATGACCTCAACATCTCATTTTCACTGACTATAAAATGGGGATAGTTGGGGTTCACCCCCCTCCCTTTCTTCCCTCTGGGTTTCGTGAAGCTTATGGCCAGACTGTGTACTGTATTTAATTAGATCTTAAAACCCAGAACTGATGCCAGATTTTCAAAATAGCTCACAAATCAAAACAAGAGGCCAGATGTTGAAAAGAACAAAGCACACTGGGTGCAAAGGCTTCCCTCAGATTCTCTTAATAGCAAAAGTAGGTGCTAGACTGTTCAAAACTCTCACTGTAGTTGTAGGTGTTAACCACATGAAAAAAATCTGCCTTTCAGAAATGAACTTATAATGCCTCCATGTGCTTTGAGCTCCTTGGAAGAAGAATGAAATAACAATGCAGTGAAATATTTTGACCTATTTCCTCTTCTCATTTACCTAAAAGGAATCTGGACTTTGGTCTTCCATCTGTTTGTGTGCAAGAAAGAGACTGTTCCTTCACGTGCTTCTTCCTCAGTATCACACAGAAAGCTNTTTACGTGTTTCTTCTAAGCAAAATGAAGAAAGAGAACTAAAACTGGATCGGATGCCAGTAGATAACTGACAAATTAAGCTATGTTTCCTTCTCCCACACACAACCCTTCAGCCTAGTCCAACACATCACACGAGCACAAGAGAGGAGGTTGTATTGGCTTTTTCTGCTACACTCACATTTGCATGAAAAGGAGCAGTCAAACGAAAATTAAGCACTTAAACAGCTTAAAAAAAGCACTGGTTCAGAATACTGTACTTCAATAAAACACTCATTGTTATGCAATGCTTAGCAAATGACATTGCCATCACACACTAATAGAAGAACCGTGAAGAATAAATGCTATATGAAAAAGAGGCTTGTACTTATGCAGCGCTAATGACCATCTAAAAGAGCGATTCTGCATGGTTACATCCTCTTTGAGATTCACAGCTGCAGCTTCACAAGAGCAGCCATACATCATAATCTGCAGCCATTTTAGGCTACTCTTGTGCTTTGGAGAGCAATATGGGCAGTAAGGAACTGCTAAGCTGTAAGGTTACAATCAAAAACAAGTTTATTCAGTGGTGATGGCTGAGGAGGTATTCAAATTTTAATACTGACAGCACCTTTCATTTTAACAGCAGGGACATACAGGGAAGAGATCTCTCTGCATTTCAGTTTCATTAGAGAGAAAACACTCATTAGGTTTTGATTTCTAATTCATTATAACAGTGACACACAGTAGTAGACAAGCCATGCTTTTAAAAGGTCAGATAACTATATTTTAAGATTATAGTACTCACATCATTAATTTACTGATGTATAGTTACTTTTCAGAAAATTAACATCTTGGGAACAAATATCTCACTGTACTTTGACACCGCAAACCAAAGATAGCATCCACTTTATAGATGCACAAGATTTAAAGCCATATCCACTACACCAAAGTATTTTCTCCAGTTAATGCACACTTCTTCAAGTTTAGTTATATGGAAGCAACTATAGGTCTCCACACAATACATGCTTGTGGCTTATTAATATAACTCTATAATTAGTTTAATTAGACCAGATGAAGTAACACAGACTGGAAACTCTTTTTATCGTTACTGTGTTTGTTTGCCTCATACATGAAATCTCTCTTTCTACAACTACCTAAAGAACATTTTACAGCTCAAGTCATTCAAACGAGCTCTCCACAGCCCTGTACAATGGCATCAGTCATCATTGTGATATCTCCCACGATATCTGTACGTACAAACTCCAGAAGAGCAAAATCAGGCTGGTGCCAGTTTAAGCCATCAAGAGTTCAACCAGAGGTTAACTCTAACCAGGAAAGATGGTGTTTTGCTTTCAGGCTCCAGTAATGTAACAGCAATATGCATCTCTTGTGCTGCTTGGGGAGTTACTACAAGCATAGGCATCTATATGAAAATGCTGGCATACTGAATTAAAACTAACCCTTTGGTAATCAGTTATCGCCAAAAGCTTCTGTGCACTGTGAAAACACATCTAAGGAATAAGTGCATACAAAACATTCATGGATTTACAGTGGTTACTGAGAAGCTACTTTGCAGCATTAAACACAGCACTTGCAATATCTGGCTAGGGTGAGAGAAGGGCAATGAAGCCAAGATTCATGAGTCATTTGGTGTCACAACCTCAAGTTGGCAACACAGAGACTCAGTGAAGAGATTCTCCTTCGCTTGCTAAAGGCTTACCCTCTCTCGCTTCCTCCTCCTTTCTAAAGAGGTATTTTTTTCTTTCCTTATCATGGAATAGCTTATAGAAAGCTAGCTGATGCAGAACATTAAATGCAGAACAACAGTATGCCATTCCTACAGTCACATCACGCTACATGGCTTCCTAAACAGCACAGAGTTGCACATAAGCACAGAATCTACCAAATTACATCACTTGAACAAGGAATCATATGGTTTCCTGTTTCAAAGGTTATCATTAACTATTTCACTGGGTACACAGACCAAAGAAATATCATCAAAATACTGTTTAGAGTCTGTAAAGACAAGGCTATTCCTGTACTGCGTCAGCTCTAAAACAAAGTGTGTTTCCAGAGTCTGGTGGCATGTGTGGAAACAGAGGCAAAAAAATTAAATAAAATCCCTCACCATGGCAAAAAAAAAATGATGTTACTCAACCTCCCCCTGCCAACAGTTTGCCCTGAAGGATGAATGGATAAATTTTCATCTTATCTAAGTGAGCTTCCTTCATATGAGGTGACTCAGTTCCAGCTCCTACCTGAAACGCTGAAACGTCTGAAACGCCTGAAACATCTGTCCTTCTTGCTACCTGTGATATTATTCTTAGCTATGCCCAGAGCACCTGGCCACTACATAGCCAAATGAGAAGTTTATAATGTTGCTAAAGATGAGGTCTAGATGGAGACTTCCAAAATAGGACAGCAATCAGGTTTCTGCAGGTACCATCCCTTCGGGTTATTGAAAGCTTTTTAAAAACAAAAGCCCTGACAGAGTTTCTATGGATGCATAGCTTACCCTGAAGACTTCTCTATGTTTTTGTGGTTTCACAACATATTTCCCTATTGGAAATATTATTGTGTGCTCAGAAACCAGTTGGTAAGTTCACGGAAACAACAGGGAAAACCAACAAAGTATGCCAGGGAACCAGAGATTTTACTATGTACATATACAGTCTGTGAAACGAACAGGAGGTTTTTGAGAAAATTTTTCTCCTTATAGTCTACCTCTTCTACTAGCACTGTATACATAAGATGGAAAAAAAAGAAAAAGAAAAAGGCACTAAAATGTAGGGAAACATTATCACATAAATGCAAGCAAAAGTAAGAACAATGACTCATCTTGTGGAAATGAGAGAGTGATGGCCTTCATGAAGAAAGCAGGAGATGTGATGCAATAAAAAGACTTCCAGTGGTTTTTGTTTGTTTGTTTTTATTACATTGCTCTGGTTTAACCAGGAGACTGCAAATGTCAGTCTAAATGCCCAAATAAACTCAATACATTTAGGCTGAAGTCACACATCTTGTTATAGCTGCAACTGAGCTAAGCTGAAACGAGGGTATCAAACGCAACTACTCATCACTAGCCTCACTTCACCTATTCTGGAGATTATTGCCTTTCTCCCCACATTGTCCATGTAACCCCACCTTTCATGCCAGGTTAGAAAAAGCACACTATTGTCATCATCTGAACATTGTGTGGGGTTTTTTTGGTTGGTTGGTTTAGGTTTGTGTTTTGACAGAAGCAGGCTAGGGAATGCATAGATTCATAGAATGGCAAGGTTGAACGGGAACTTAAAGATCATCTAGTTCCAACCCGCCTGCCATGGGCAGGGATGCCAATCACTAGACCAGGTTGCCCAGGGCCACATCCAGCCTGGTCTTGAACTCTGCCACGCATGGGGCATCCACAACCTGTCTGGGCAACCTGTGCCAGTGCCCAACCACCCTCCGGGTAAAGAACTTAATCTTCTATCTAAATTTCCCCTCCTTCAGCTTATATCCATTCCCCCTTGTCCTCTTACAATCTGACCACCTAAGAAGTTTCTCCCCTTCTATTTTATAATCCCCCTTTAGGTACTGTAAAGCTGCTATAAGATCCCCTCAAAGCCTTCTCGTCTCCAGGCTGAATAACCCCAACTCTCTCAGCCTATCTTCGTAGGGGAGGTTCTCCAATCCTTAAATCATCTTTGTGGGCCTCCTCCGGACTTGCTCCAACAGGTTCACATCTTTTTTATGCTGAGGAGCCCAGAACTGGATGCAGTACTCCAGGTGGGGCCTCACAAGGGCAGAGTAAAGAGGCAGAATCACCTCCCTAGACTGCTGGTCATGCCTCTCCTGATGCAGCCCAGAATGTGGTTGGCTTTCTGGGCTGCAAATGTACATTGCTGGCTCCTATCCAGCTTTTCATCTATTATGACCCTCAAGTCCTTCTCTGCCTGGCTGCTTTCAATGAATTCCTCACCCAGTCTGTACTCATACCTAGGATTACTCCTACCCAGATGCAGGACCTTACATTTTTACTTATTAAACTCCACTTGATTCTCATGGGCCCAGTCTTCGAGTTTATCCAGGTCCCTCTGGATGGCATCCTGCCCTTCTGGCACATCAACCACACCACTCAGCTTCGTGTCCTCTGCAAACTTGCTGAGGGTGCACTCCATACCCATGTCCAGGTCATTAATGAAGACTTTGAAGAGCACCGGTCCCAAGACGAAGCCCTGAGGGACATCACTAGTCACTGATCTCTACCTAGACAAAGAGCCATTGACCACAACTCTCTGGCTGCATCTTTCCAGCCAATTTCTTATCCACCGAACAGTCGACCCATCAAATTCATGTCTCTCCAGTTTTGAGATAAGGATGTCATGAGGAACTGTATCAAAGGCCTTACAAATGGCCCACCTTGTAGAAAACAAAGTAGTAAAATAAGAAAATACTCATCACTGATAAGTATTGATACTACTTGGGGCAGATGCTATTAGAACCCCACATAGGATTACAGCTTGAGTTTCATTTTCAGAAAACTAACAAAACGTTCCACTGATACCTGCAGGCTGAGGCATGCTCTGGCAATCAGCTACCAGTTTTGTCATGGCACTGCTCTATTCACACCCTTTTCACAGATACAACTTCACATCCAGATGCAAAGATTACAGTGCAGCCAAGACACTGGCAGACACTCTTTTGTAAGAGAGCTCTGCAAAACCTTTTTTCTCTCTGACTTTTGTTACAGAACTGAGCAAAAATGTGACCTTCTGTGCCTGGAAATAAAGAAAACAAGACTTACCATAGCCCACTTCCACACTGGGAAACCCACAAAGGTTACAAAGAATGTCTCTAGTGCTCTAAGAGGAGTTAGTCTTGGAGGTACTAGTTCCTCTAAGTGCAGCCTGACTTAGACCAAACCAAAGAAATAATCTTTCTCTACTCAAAAGTCTTGTAGTGATGTTTTGCTCCCATACTCCAAACAACTGAATGCACTAGTTCATTCTGAAGTGGGCTATGAGTTTATTTTTAAATGAAGCTGTAATTTAAAAGTACAGTCAATTAATCTCAAAGTAACTAGTATTTCCTCCCTGCCTAGTCTCTCAGTGAATGCTTTACAAATTTAGTAATGACTAAAACAAATTAGCCTAATTACCTGGAAAACCTGGTACACTGACATTCCATTTTCAGATCAGATGACCTTCTCTAAGTCAAAACACTGAAAATACCGAAAGTATGAGAATGAACGACTGTGTGACACTTTCTCATCCATGGAGCTGGTTTTCATTCACAAAAGTAAGTAAACATGATGACTCTTTTGTGCCAAAGAGGCAAGAGCAGATCAAAAACACCTATGGGCTATACAAATGCAGGCTAAATAGGACAGATAAATGCACTCTGAACTCTATATTTAAACTTATCAAAGGTTTGTCTCCTGCAGGACACTGAAACTTTGTTAGTGCTCATTAAACCATGCACCTCTTACTCAATTCTGAAAGTAATATTGTATTTGCATAGCTTCTCATGAAAGAATTACAAGTTGATAAACATAAGAAAAAGAAGCTGATATGCCACCACAAATATTTTCCAGAACCATTCTTACCTTAATGAGTTAAAATCATCTCAGCAACTTCCTTTTTCTCAACCAACCCCTTGGCTTCTAGTACAACAGCAGCAACAACAAAAATCAAACTAAGCCTCTATCAAATTTCCAAAAATCCTGACAGTAAATAATTGCCTAATTTAGGATGCAAATTTCCTTTCAGATTTAGTGAGAACCACATCCACGGCAACATTGCTTAATTACTGGTTTTTACTCTGTAGAGACAGAGAAGTTCAGATTTAGTCTCATGTGCATTTGTCTACTAATGGTTAAGCCTTACACCAACCCCACACCACCCCCAAAATTGTCTTAAGGATCTATGAAACTTCACCCATTCTTCCAATGCTATCTTTTTTAACCTACAGTGAAAAGACCATCCATGCAGGAACAATAATAAAACTTTATACATGTAAGCAAATGCCGAAAAATATTACTGTGATACTGTGATATTACCATGTGGAGGCTATGCCTTAAAATGTCCTGTTACAGACTGGTTTTGTAGCTCTGTCACTCATGTGATACAAGTACTAAAGTACAAAGTGAACAAAATCACAGTAACAGAACATAATGTAAAGTTCTTTATGGGTCACCTAGAACACTGCTTTTAATCACTTAAATTATGATGTCAACAGTCATTTTACCAACTAGGTATCAGATAACAGACTGAGTTAATGTTCCAATGGAAATAGTCATTTAAGTGCCTGGGAAGAAAACAAAGCAACATAAACATACACAAATATGCCTATAATTAGACTGCATAAACCAAACCAAATTCTTACATAACTTTTAAGGCAGCATCCTCCTTGCAGTGATGTCAGTGGTAAAGCTGATACTTGCTTTTTAGCTATTAGATTCTGTCTCTAAAGGCAATGGGTGAAGCATCCTGTTAGTGGGGAATACAACTACATGCACTGCACTGTGTACTACTGCCCTTCATTCTCTGGATACAGAAATACAGTGGAAACTGTATATACTTTTTTATTCTTCTATTAAGAATACTGTCATTAGGTTTACTACTTAGTAGACTACATTATAAGAAATGTTTAATAGCACAAGGTACTGGCAAGCAGTTTATGTTTGTTCATACATAAGCAGAGGGTAACATTTTACATACTGTCAGTAAATTTCAGTCAAACAATATGAAAAGAAACAACACATAGTTTTGATAAGCACTTTAAATGCCACACCTGAAGCTCATTAACTTTTTTCCTGTCCCCTTATGGAAAGTATACAATATAATGTACACTAAAAACTTTCCTATTCCTGTACTGGATTTCAAATAAAATCAACTGACAAGTTCTTTTTTTTTTTCCCCTGATTTTTGTTTACATAAACTTACCACTAGCTAGTCAAAGCAATAAAAATCACAATGTCCATTTCATTATAATTTAAAGGAGATCAAACTAAAAGCATATTTTATAATGACTTCAGATGACCCAACACAACTTACCAAACTCAGCTATGCTTACTCTCTCTCTCATGTGAAGTTACTACGGCCACTGAAGATGGAAAATGCAATATTTATAGCCAGTTTTACACAGGCCAAATACATTCTCCAGAAGGTTCATAATCTGATCAAATCAGAGCCAATTTTCACACAATCATGATATATTATCCAAAAAGGCTCTGCCTACCAAGCTACTGGCAGCAGTGATGTTCTGTATAAGTAAAATGTTTTCATTTCCATGACTTTTCTCCCCTAATATACATTTTCCCTATTGAGACCTCATAAATTAGTTTTCATGGTAGCAATGCTGCATAATTACAGTAAAGAAGTCACAGAAAATTCACCCCAAAAGATGAAACTTCTGACATGTTATCCATTACTGGGAAAAAAAAAAAAAAAAAGAGGAGGTTCAAATTAAGAAGCTTGAACAACCTTTACTATAGAGGTTACTCCACTTTCTGCTGTAATGCTTTCTTGACTTTGGTCTTTAAATCAGTGAATCATGAAAATGATATCTTGAAATTTACAGGCCACCAGTAAGTGGGTCTTTACAAAAAAATGTTGTGCACCAATAAAACAGAAACCACAAGCACCATGTGAACTACCAACTAATTAATTATGATACTGAAACAAAAGCCCATTTAAAAATTTTGCTCTTTAAAAGGAAAGAGGAGAAAAAGAGCGAGGAAAAAACAGGGAAAGACAGGTCTAGTGAGCAAGCCAAACTGCGTTTAAAAGAGAGAGCGTTCCAAGAAAATGTTTTATGTTTGCTCACATTAACAGAGGCATTTCTCCCCCACTCCATGCAGATGGAAAACAAAATAGGACAGCTCTTTTTGCCAGGAACTGGTGCCCCTTAGCTGGAGGCAGCTCCAGTTGTCAGGTTCTTGTCAGCGTGTAAAGCGCACCAACACCCTTCTTCCACCCTTTTGTTCCTACTTAATATGTGCACTTTGGTCAGCAGTCTTTGCTGAATTAAACAATTCATTTTTTTCCTCGCCTCCTCTGCTTCAGGAGGAGACAGAAATACCAGGTCCTAGTCACGAAATATATAACTCATTTCCTGTACCTTACTGCCTCATTCTTTCACCTCCTTGTCTATAGGATTTGGCTACCAAATAGGTCCTTAATCTGTAAACAAATGATTTGCTCTACAATTAAAGCATTCAGTCGTCTGTTGTTGGTTTGTTTTTTTTTTCCTCTTTTGCTTTTTCTTCCCCTCTCCCTTTGGCTGCTTGGCTGCTGTCCAATGTTCAGGCTCATAGGTTCTTCTATTATTTAGTGCTGGTTAAAAGGCAATAAGCTCATTTAGAGTTTATAAAACTATAAGCTATCAACAAAAGCATTTAATGCTTTTCTGAAGCACTGCGGCTTTGCCTGAAAAATTATTAATGTACGGTTGCGTGCCTGTGTGTACACATACGTGTGGATTTGGTGGGTGTGTTTTTATGTATTGGCCTGGTTAAACACTCTTGAAGTCTTTATGTCAGTTATTGTAAGCTACAAAACCACACTCATTTCACTCCAGTTTTAATTCTCTATATTGTCTGTAATTGTCTGACAGTCATAAGAACTGCAATTCACCATGGCTACCTCAAAGACTTTGATGTTTTATTAGAAAAATAAATGTCAAGCTGCTGCAGCATTTCACAATGTTTGCAAATATTGCTTCTTTATTATATGATGTTGTGAATCACAGGAGTCTTACCAGAGACAGCTAAACATTTAGAGAAATAAATAACATTAGGTTTCTGCTCTCTACAGTTAAATAAAAAGTCACTCACGACCCAAAAGAAAAGAAAATAGCATCAAGGTCACTTTCCTCTATGTCTATTTTTACATTTTTGTTCTTGATGGAAAGTAAGTTCTCAGGCGTTAGGAAGCAAAACACAGCAGACATTTTTACATACAATGTACACCTCAATTTAAGATGATAAAGACAATGGAACTTTTTTTTTAATGTGTCTATAAAAAAGTGAATTATTGTAAATGAAAAGCTAAATTTACAGGTTTAAATTTTGCTTAGAAATGACAGGTACTTAACAATATCAACTTCAGTGATATACTTTCAATGAAATTTTGCCAGCCTATTTAAAGTCTGTTATGGCTGCTAACATGAATCTGCCGAACTGCAGAGTGTTGAGCTCCACTAAAGGTCTGCACCTATAAATTTAGCTACTGGTATATTTGAGTTAAATACACTGTATTTCTCCATCTAGACAACTATAGACATAAGGTCCATGAAGGTGATGGCCAATAAAGCAGAATTGTCACAGAGCCTCTGATGCCAGTTTTGCCTGAACAAGGACTCAAGTTCAGGTTCTCTTGGACATAGATTCCAGTCCTCTCCATGGTGTTTTAGTTTGTATTTCTACTCTTTCCACTCAAAATTTCACTTCCTCCTCAAAGAATACAACAGTAAAGACCACATTCTTACTGCAGAATCAGGAGTAGCAGAACTTCAGAGGAATGCTGAAAACTCAACTTATATAAAACATTTTAAAGGTACACCCATGTATGCATGTATATACATAGACACACAAGCATAGATACACACAAAGGGACCCAAAGAAAGAGCTTTTAATTAGCTGTACATATGAAAACTCACCAAAAGACCAAATGACTTTCTGTCTCCCTCCTCTCACCCATGCCAAATAAGTTCTGGAGCTGCCGATAATAAATGGCAGGTAGATACGTATCAGTTAAGGTTGAGGGCGGAGGTGAGAAAAGTTGCACTAGCCCTGCAGAAAAGAAATGCCTCACATCCTGAATTTGCACAGCAATCACGACCAAATTTTAACCTTAATTATAAATATTGTTCATTTTCAAAATTCATCTATATACAGTGTATCTTCAATAATTACCAACCAGCTGAAAAGGTTTTGTAAAAATTAAGCAGCAAGAAGCATTTTAAACCTATAATAAACATTTCAGTTGGAGAAAAAAAATAGATCTTGGAAGTAGTTTGAAGATAGTTGGCAAGTTTTCCTCCCAGAGTAAATCTGAAGGCTCAAAAATAAATATTCAAGAGCATTAATTTGTTTCTAGATGTGTGCGTGCAAGTAAAACAGCAGCCATAATGTGGAAATTTGAGTCACATTTTGCAACTAATTGGAAGCAGATTAGAATTTTGCCTCAGGGGAACATTGTCAAACTAGAAGCTGGAGCAAATGAAGAAAGAGGTGAAAGCATCGTGAAGAGCTGACAGATTTACAGTGCTCAAGGCAATAAACGGGTACTAGATGAAAATGAATGTGCTGCACTGTACTGCATGCAGTTTTCAGTCATATCTCAGCAATAACAGCATACTGCCATGAAACTATTATTTTCAGAGAGATGGTGAAGGAAAGAGTAAGAATGAACAAAACGCTATTCAGGCGGTGTGAAAGAAAATATAAATCATGCAGTGGCTCCTGTTGTTACAGGAATAATCTGATTGGTCATACTGGGCCCTGTTTTGTAACCTGGACTTATCTCAAGTAGGGCTTACACAGACAATGCAACGAACTACTTACTTGAGTTGAGAAAGGGCTGTAAGCCATTGCGTACTGTGAGCAAGAGTCAAAGCATTACACTCTTACAAGGGGAAAAAAAACCACACAGATTTTATGTTTTTAAAGCTAAGAATAACACAGAACCCCAGATAAATCAAAGACAGATAAATCAAAGGTAAGGTATTAGGAAAGGTTGGAGGGGAATATAAAAATGAAGTGTAAAGGCTAATGTACCAATGTTGGAAACAGCTGCTAGCTTTCTTCTTCAGTGTTTGGCATCTGGTGCAGCATCATAGGAAAGATTGTTAAAGGATCTGGACATGAAACATAAATATAGACTATTAGCCAAAACTCAGTTGCTGTATTTATAAAACAGTAGCAGGTGGTGGTTGTGGTTTTTTTTTGTTTGATTGATTTTCTTTTGTTTTTATTGGGGGGGGTATATACATATAAAATTCCCCTTATACATGAGTATATATATATTGATATACATACATACACATACACAATCCTGTCCTTAAAAAGCAACTACTAACACTATTACACAATATCGCATTTTACTACTGGCTGAGGTGTGGAACAGGCATCTTCATTATTCTCAGATTGCTGCAGTATTTTTCCTTCAAATTCCAGAACTCCAGTGCAATTCAAGATACACTGCATAACATTAAACCCAGGGCAAAAATTAACCAGTAAAACTTTATGTAGAATATGTTCGATATATTAAAAAATACTCCTGGAACATGAGATTCTTACCACAGTGCAAGCTAACTAAACAACTCCCCAGACATTTACTAAATCAGATTTAAAACTCCTAGCAGCAAAACAAAGTTCAACTGAGTAATGAGGTCCATTTCTAATTGTATTTGCTTCTAACTATTACCTTTTGTCGCAGAGATACAGATCTAGTTTCACTTCCCTCCTTCAAAAAGGAAGAATTGGCAAGAATGTGAAACCCTGAAACATGCAACCACTGCTATTACTCCACTACTATAAGCCTATAATAAAGCACAGATTTGATAGTACTATCCATGTAGTATGGCAAACCACACACAAATAAAAAGTTCTCCACGAATAATGAAAACCCAAAGACCAAACCCTTCCAAATCAAACATTATTGTTACTTTTAACATAAGCCATCCACAGAAATCAGCCAAGGAGGTGACAGGAAATCCAAAAATAATTTTGTCTGGCCTTACATGCACTATGAGAAAGGAGATTACAAGCTGCTTTTCACTTTTCTTACTGTTTGAGGGTAGCAATGAACACTATAAAAGCTATGCTTATGTAACAGAAACCTATGGCACCACTCCTGTGACAGATGTATTTCTACCACAGTTCAGCACACCATCACTGAAATTCATCGATACAGGCCACACTTAAGTAGTGTGAATGTATGGTTAGAGAGAATGGAGTGTGTGCGGACTTAAAATTTCTGTATTAATTCAATAGCTAATGCAAATTACTAAATGTGTGAAAAATCAAATTTTCTAGTGCACACAATTAAAGAGGCCAGACGTGCCTCAAAATTTCCTGGGAAACTGAGTCTAAAGTTCATGCTTTGTTTTATCAGAATGAAGAAAGCAAGCTCTAGGAGTTTACAAAACTGTGACCAACTAAGGCTTAGTATTCTGTTGCTAACTGAAGCATGAGAAAAAAGAGCCAGTTTCTGAGGCCAAACTACAAATATACATGTTTTATTTTCCATCGCTACATGATAAAAACAGAATCAAGCTGAATGGCAGAAACTTTACTGGCAACCAAAGACCAAGCTATTATTTCAAACTGTTACGGGAAAGAATAAAATTGCTACCAGGTCTCCTCCTGTTCCTTTTCAATAAAAAGAAGCCATCAGGGAAATAAGAGGAAAAGAAAACACATCAAACCCTCTAAAGTTCCTTTAAGTAAAAATACACTTCAGTGGCATAATGCCATCTGCTTCTTGGATAACATGACAAGACAATTCAACAACTAGAATACCAATGTTTTCAAAACACCAAGTAACCACCACCAATAGAGTTTAGTTTGCTCTTTTGACTGCAAAAACTGCATTCACACGCTGCTATTGGCATATGCTGCAAACATACCCCTGAGGACATTTTTCTTACGTTATTGTTAGGTGGAGATTCCCAGAAGAGGGAAGCACCTAGGCCAAGCTGGGCTTGTGCCCAGGGAGCCCCATGTTAGGTATTTATTTTTAATGCAGACTGGTAGGTCAGAAGGGTTGAGGAAGATATGTCATGAAGGACACAGAATTCAACATGGCACATCTTCACTTCAAAATTACTGAAACAGAGCTTCACGTTTAATTCCTAATGGCTTTGAACTAATAGCCTCCTTAAATGTTACAAATAAATGCTCAGGAAGTTGATCCCTTCATTTTGAGATTTGGCAGTATATGCCAACTTACAGAAAAAATAAACTTCTGCCACTAAAATGCAACTTTTTTACTTGCAGTGTTGACTTTGAATTTCAGAAATTTAATCAGCACCATAGTTACCCTAGAGCTAGAAAACCTATTTACAGGCATATATCCCTATTTCAGTGCATGTAACTTACTACTCACTGAAGAGGTTTAATCAAGTAGTCCTATAGATAACAATATATATTATGTATGCATATATGTACACGCAAATAGGGGAGTTAGAGGAAATACAGGAATCACGTACATGCAAATCAGAGGAAACCACCTATTCCCACCCCTTTGAATTTTCTCTCAGCTTTTTCAAAAAAACAGGGGGAAAAATTACTAAGAACTTGCTTGTCAGTCAAGTCACTCTGAATAGTTTTACAAATTTTCATTCGAATTTAAAGGCTTTGTTCCAATTGTCATGGCCATTTAGCCAAAATAAATTAAAAAAAAATAGAAAAAGCAATAGAAAGGGCTTACTGAAACCCTGGCTACAGAACAGCCAATAGTCATCGTCTGATCTTCAAATTTGCCCAAGTGGCTACTCATAACCTGCAGTAAATTGTGGTTTTAATTCAAGTGTATAATTTTTTTTTTAATCTCGTGACTTAAAATCTCATTTTACGAGTAACCCTCAGGTCCTGCTATGAAAATCAGTAATCTTTATTAAAATTATCTAATTTCAAATACATTTTTAAGTAAGTTTAAAAAGTATAGTTTCTGTTCCTATTTACTTTGGTGAAACACTGCACCACAAAAGAGCCTAACTGGGCAGAACCACCGCAAAAAGGGAAAAGTTCATCAAATTGAAAAGAACTCTAACTTTTCTAAATTGTACAAAGCTATTTACTTTTTGTAATTAGGTCATCATCAGAAATCTCCATGAAACACTTCTGCTGTCTTTCACCCACCAGTGAATGTAATGTACAGATGAACATTTTTTAAAAGATCAATATATTTTCCATTATTATTCTTACTATAATTAAGAAATACACTAAAACAAACATTTGCTTTGGGCAAAACTATGTCCATTCCTTCAGCTGAAGACTCTAATCCACATATCGACATAAGTCACCCTATGGACTCATGGGAAGATGTATTTCTGTTGTAAAAATACAGTAAAATTAAGATGTCAGATAAGCTCTCCAGCTTTTCAGGAAATGCAGAGATGTATCATTACATATGTTAGAACATTATATAAATACACTATAATGCTGGTACACTGCTAAGCATGTTATGTAAAGAATAACCTGATTATTAAATCACATATACAAAGTATCTTAGCTCAGAGCAAGGCAGACTAACACTTGGTTATATTCAGCAATCCTGGTTGTATACCAAGGAATAAATTTGGGACACGTAGCTGATGTGCCATTCAAAAAGTGGGCACTTTATCTGAGACATGTAGAACATGTACGTGCCAAAGCTGCCTGAGTAGCTATAGAAGTAACCCAGGCTTTTTTCAAGAATGGGTAATGGAAATCCAAATGTGTTTTTATCTAAAATAGAGGTAAAGGTGGTGTTTCTGACAGCAGTAATGTTAGTAGTTTTAAGATCATATTCCTGATTCTGTTTGTAACATGCTCAATACCACGTTCCAGTAACACCATGCAAGATGTGGAGAAATACAGATATCTTATTTTTTTCTTTCTTTTGGCCTATTTTACAGATGCAAATTGCATGGATAACATAGGTCCTATAGAGGGAACCTACATTCACCATGTTAAGGATGTGTCCAATTAACAGAAAGCAGGCCACAGAATCTCCCGCAAACATCAGCATTATGGACCCTACAGATGGCACATTTTAAAAACTAGATCATTCATTTCTATGAAGAAGGGGAAAAAAAACACATACAGAAAAAAAACCAAAACCAAAACACACAGACAATAAAAACCAAGCCCACAGCACCATGCAAGAAAACTGCACATTTCAGATTTATTATTTACGTTGTTGTCAATAGAATAGCTTTCCAATTATCAAGGCCCTTGTAGGAGAAGTTGGAATGCATTATGTGTTAATGATCACAACGAGGGGTCCAAGCTTTACTCTTTTGTCAGAGCTACAGCAGATCCTCCCCGCAGCTTCCCCATTAACATGTCTGTTTCGTGTCAGACCACTGAGAGATAATGTCATTTATCTCAGGGCGGCACAAGACCAGTCATTAGCTTCAGTAAAAGACCTCAAACAAAGGCCGGATGGTGTTTTATCCAGGGCTCGTCGGTTGCAGCAAAGAATTTCATTGCTTAACTATTCAGAACTTAAGTTATCTTTAAAAGAGCAATTTTTCCCCCATCAACAATTCTAGAACACTTCTCTGAAGAGCAGAAATGTCTCTGCGTGGAAAATTTTAGTCAATGGTTTTATCTTATGCAATTAGGTGACTGATAAGAGCTTGCTAAAGTTATCCTTTGAGAGGCGCTTCCTCCTCCCCCTTTGCTTTTACCTCGTAGGGAAAAATTGACAGAATAATTCAGGTTCTACCTAAGGAGTAAGGCCTTTGAAGAACTGACCCTTATTGTGTTTGCCTGCAGGAGGTGATTCACTATTATAAATTCTTCAATGACTGAGCTTCTGGAAATCTCTTTAAATGAAAGTGGAACTGGTTAACTGTATGTACGAACATGTGTTTTCACAGTCTCTACTGTATTATTGCATTTCAGAAAGCTTCTATAAAGTGCCAGGTGAACTTCTTAAAATAATGATAATAATAAAAGACAGTCAAAAAATTTAAGCAAATCTCAACTATTCAATTCTGGTTTTATGCTGGAAACTAGGAACAGATGGTGGTTTCTATGTTACTTGAATCTTGTTAATGAACACCTCTATGGTTACGGGAGATTTTGCTTAGCACTTTTAACATACATCTCATTTATTAGCCTATAAAATGCTACTTTGGAAAAACAAGCTTTTATATAGCTATAATTAAAACAGTCTTGCAGGAAAGCCCTTTATCATGGAGAACATGGTTAACCTCATGACATCTGGACAATCAATCCTTTCCTTTTTACTGGGTATTTATGAAGTTATTAAAATTGTAAAATTACCAATGCCCAAAGTGAAATATTTTTCCAGTAGTTCCGATTAAGGATATCAACTACCCTACTTTATTTTGTAAATGTTCTAGACCAGCCTCCATTGTGCTATGCTAACTCTTGCTTTGCACAGGAATTCAATAGCAGATCTGGCTATACACATTGGCAGAGGTCAGCAAGTTCACACGGAAAGCTTTCCTCGGGCAAAGGGCAACACCTCTTCACCCAGCTCAAAAAGCACTGTCACACTACTAGACAGCACTACAGAACTTTAAGAACCTTGAGCTGTGCTTATTGTTAGACACCCCTAGTTATCAATGTTTTTAACAGCTAAATCCCTTATGTAGCTTTCAAAACAGTTTGCTGTCAAACAACAATAGACTTTGTTCTTTAATTACAACAAGTGACCTCCCTGCCCTTTTATTTCACAGTGAATAAACTACACACAAGGCCGCAAGAAAAGCACATGAAAAGCATATCTCCATAACATCATTAATCAAAGCATGTGCTTAAAGCATTTACATCAATAGGTAAAATGTACACAGATTCCTGATAAAGTGTGTAACATCCTCAATCCTGTTATTAAAAAATAAAAGTTATGATAAAATAAACATTACCAGCCAACGTGTTAATTTGCTGAAGACAACTTTCAGATGCAAAATGAGAAGAAAAGCTAAAACAAGAGAACAATTCAGTCCTGGAGTATCACTGGACTGATTAATTTAAAAACTGCAGCTAGACACCTCTGATAATAGCTTTGTATTGTCTGTATTATTTTCATGTAAACATACTGATTTTCACATGCCAAATACAATTGTGCTATATCTCAGAGTAAATTGTGACTGAATTCCCAATTCTGTCTACAGCACACAAAGCAAATTCTTGTAGATACTCCAAATGCTTTTCAATGTAACTGCTGATAAAAATACAAAAAACTTAGCTAAAACAGATGAACAGTTCATACTGGCAGTCAGTCAGTAACTGTGCTAAAAATGGTATGGATAAGAAATGGAAAACGGAGGCAGGTTTTAACACCAAAAATCTTAGAGGTGGTTAGCCTACCTGTCAAAGCTATTTAATCAGACATGTCACTGGTGGCTTAACCACAAAATGGGCTGCACAAATATAGCTCAAACATCTTAGAATTACAGCGTACTTTGACTTTATCCACATACTAAGGGAGGGGCAACTTTTACAACATACTTGTGGTTTCTGCACAAAAGGGCCAGCAAAACGCAGTCATTGATTTAATTAGGCTTCATAAGATCTAATTTATCATGTTTTACATGCCTTTCTGCAGCAAAGAAACTGAATAAACAGACCAAAAATAGACATTGAAGCATGCTCTGAAAGCTAAACAGTGACTACAACTCCTTGGAATCTGCTCCAAGCTTTTAATAAATAGTAAACAAATGCAATATTATATTCCACACTACATACAAAAACCTGTAGATTTTGGATCATCAGGCATGAACTCATTTGTTTCTAAGAGGAAAAATCCAAATTCACGAAACATGTCTTTCACAAAACTAAGATAACTGCAAATTGATTTTAACATGCAGACTTGAAAATGATATTTTTATCTGCAGACACAAGATGCTTTTGTTCAAGCACAGCATATATGTTCTAGTGTATAAACAGTCAAAGCAAGAATATTAAATCTAAAATCCTTAAAAAAAATAATCTTTCTAATGACTATTAAACATTTGTGAAAAAAGCCAGAACAATAAACATAAAACACTTAAGTATCACTAACAGTAACACAGGTTGGGTTGAAGGTTGCAACCACTGTCAGCTTTATTATTATTATTGTATGTCTAGAAAGGAACACTCTTTGGGAACAGAAACACTAAAGGATTGTTATTTAAGACAGCAAGCAAGCACACCATTGTGTCAGACAATGGCCAACACTGCACGACTCTAATGTGTGAAGCCTGTATTAGAGGCAGTGTGTGCCAACAGCAGTGGCTGTTGCTGGAAATGTAAGCTCAAAACCTCCTCCTGGAACAAAAACTACAACACGAAGTGTAGCACATACATGTTTGATCTGAATTTGCATGCCATCCAATTTACATTGCAGGTAGATTACTCGCAGGTATATGGATTCTTCGTACTATTTCCTGTGTGCCTAGAGAGTGAAAAGAATACAAAACCGGGAGAAACTACACCACCCTCTAATCTCTGTTGCCATGACAGCAGCCTTTGAGATACTGAAATGTTCAGATTGCCAGCTAAACAAAATTGTTGAATGTGAACATTTGGCTGAGAGATTAAAAGGCTAAGGGGGTTGCAAAAGGGCAGTACCTCCCACATTCCAGGCAGCCACTGAATCCAATCAAATGGCTCTGACTCTTTAACCACAGCCATTGTGAAGACCGGATTAGGGCAATTTATCTAGATAGTTAAAACAGATTAGAGAACTGCAATTTGAAGACTATTGGCAACAGAAGTAAATGCCTACTGTACTAAGTTAATAAAGAGACCATGAGATTTCAGGACACCTTTCTGCTGCAAGCAGAACTTCTATAAATCAAAGCACAAACATATACATATGAATTACAGCAATCTGGTTTTCTCATCTGCATTTAGAAAAGGTCACAAGGCTCATTCAAATTTATCCATACATAGGCTATCCTAAAAGCAGTAATATGCATATAATATGAAATACACTTTTTTCCTTGCCTTGAACAGAAGCCCTTGAAATTGTTTTTCTGTTTTAACAAATATCTGATGTTACAAACACCCAAATCTAATCGTCTATTGGACTTAAATGAAACTTGAACATGACAGAAATACAAAAAAACCAATAACACATCATAAAAGACAACTTTTGGCTGAGACCTTCAGCCCTCCCAGACCATACAGTTAACACCGACACAAGAAGTTTTAAAAGGAAGTTGTAAAAGGAGATAATTTAAGACCAACAGCTGACCATAAAGTCACAGTCTAACACCCTGAGACTGTTCATCTGCAGAGTGATGGTTTCCTTGACAGACCAGGTTTGCTTTGTGTAACAACCTGTAGAATTCATTGGACTCATAACACTGGGCCATTGCTTGCCCCCACATCCCCTACAAGGCACCTTCTGCCCTATGAGACAGAACAATTCCTGCTAACACCAAAACCTCACTGAACCAGCAGCTAAGAAAAGCCAGGCTCTCCCTCCATCCTTCTCGAATAGTCATTGCAGTCTATCCATGAAGAAAGCATCCTTTGTAACTTGATGATAGCAAAAAATAAAAACAGCCCCTCCCCCCATCTGAATTCTTTCATACATTTCAACCACTCAACAAATGAGTAGTTCACATCCAAGGGCCAGAGAGGCTCAGACAGAAAAGCTCCCCCAGAAGAGAGGGAAACTACACCCCTCTGTTCTTAAAGTCGTTTTGCACACAAGCGTATCAGCATCAGGTGCACTGCCCTCCTCCCAGGAGGATGAGAGGCACTGCCGGTCTGCTGGCTCCTTCCTCCCCATCCTCCACACCAGCTTCTGAGGCCTCTGGGCTGCTGTACCACAGGAGCACCCAAAACGATAAGCATCCTGTGTCTCCGTTGAAGGGCAACGGCAGAGACAGGTCTTTGCTGAGAGCTCCTATTTTCCTCCCCCAGCACAATCTGAACTCCACACAGCGCATCAGAGGAGAAGGAAAAGAGGTCCCTTTAGACTTGGGAGAGGAACGGCCACAAATGCCCACAAGTGTTATGGAAAAGTGTCAGCATGTACAAGACCTCCTGCTCCTGAAGCCTGATCTATGCAGCCCCTAAGCGAACACACAGATCTCCAGCCTGCAAACACGTGCCCATCTCATTGGTACCAACCCTGCTGCTCTCTGCTAAAACCGAGGACAGCTCAGTCAGGGTCATTGCAGGGTTTCCTCTTCTGTCTGAATGCGATCAAAAGGAACAGACAAAACAGAAACAATCTCCAAGTCTGAGGACATGGAAGGTAAATCTAAGAGCAGCACACTCAAAACATGGTGTTTTCTGTCTAGAGAAGAGGTCTTGGGTTTGTTTCATTATTTATTTATTTTTAAGGGAAAGAACAGATGCATGTCATAAATACACAGCATAGAGAAGGACACAGGAGCCAAACACACAGTTGTGGGACATTTGTTACAGACACAGGGAGATAGAGAAGAGATGCATAAGAACTTTTTCCTACCTTTTCTGTTTTCAATTTCTTTATTCGCCTGTGGTTCTCCTCCTCCTCCTCCTCTTCCTTCTTTACCAAAATAGAGTTCCCCATTAACCCTGAATCCGGGGTACTTTTGCTCACCTCCCCCATGACAGAGGAGGTGCAGTGGAAGGGGCTGCTGCTTCCACCAGTGCCTCCCTTGCCCCCAAAGCCATAGAGGTGGCCTTGGGAAGCTTGGCCACTGACACCACCACTGCTGTTGGGATGGCCCTGCTGCAGGTCATGCTGCTTGTCCTTCCTGGATTTTCCCACATCCTTATCTCGCTTGGAGCCTCTGCTGCCGGTGGGTTTACCTGGTTTCTCCTCTTTGTTTTTCCCACAAGAGGCAATGGTGGTGGTGTTGCTGGTGTTGTTATTATTGCCGTTAGGGTTACCGCTCACGCTTTGACCCAGTGCTGAATTCATGCCAGTTGCCTCTCCAGGGCGCCCTTGGACTTCCTGCCTCTTGCCAGCACTGCTGATCTCAGGAATCCCATACAAGGCAGCAGAAGGCAGAGATTTATTAGCATCCTTAGAATTTTTATTCCTTTTCACTTTTGATTTGCTAGTCTCTTTGTGAGAGGAATTCCCCTGGGGAGCAGAGGGCTGAACAGAAGCAAATTTTAGGCCATCAGCTAAGGCTGAGGTAGCATTAGCCCCACTGGAAGCCAGACCCCCACAATCCTTGGAGCTGGTGTTGCTGCTGCTGGTGGTGTTAGTAGAATTATTCATCTCAAATTTCTGTCTGTCCTTCTCCAAATCAGCGTCCAAATCAATTATTAAATTCCCAACACCTATTTCCCAATCATCGCCACTGTCGTAAGTGTCAACTGCATTTGGATCCACACCTTTTCCTGCAGTGGAAGTGTTCAATGACATCCTGAAGATGAGATCTCTAGAGTAAAAATCTGATGAACTGTCCTTTGGAGATGTGGGGACATTCGTTTATCTCCGTTGGGCTCTCTTAAGTTCAACTTTTCTTGTCTTCCTCCCCTTGGTATGTCTAGGTTCACAACCTACAGTCCACATCCACCTTGTCCTGTGAGAAGGGGAAAAGTCAAATATGTCTTCTCTGGGTGTTACCATAACATAATACCACTAACAAAAAGGGGGCAAGGTAGGGGGAGTGAAATCATCCTTTGTTGCTATGGTTTTTTTCTGAAGTTTGCTAAACTGGAGGCAACGGTCATGATGCTTTCATAGTAAGAACCTTTAATCTAGTTCTATACATGCACAATCTTTCTTTATAAAAGTCAAGTACGCAAAGAAAAAAAAAAAGGAAAAAAATTAACTATACGATTCAAATCCACAAAGCTCAGGAAATACAGTCTGAGAAGTGGTGCCTAGCTGCTGGAGCACATGTTGTAATCTAACCCCTTGGACCACCACCTAGGCACGAACAGGAGAAAAGGAAGGACACAGATGCACTCTTCACTGCATTCCATGGATTTTGTGGCTTTAAACCAGACCCTTGAAGTTTTGTGACTCTCTTATATTATCTTTTCCACCCTTCCACTTAATCTCTCGGAGGGGAGAGGGAGTGCTAAGGGAAGTGAGAAACCTCATTTTCCTTGCCAGAATACCGCTGTTGTTAAAAACCATCAACCTACAAACACAAATGTTTACTGGAAAGTATTAAACATCATAGGCTAAAAGAAAAAAAAAAGGTCTTTTTTCTTTAAAAAATATTCTCAAGACAACAGTTCTAAAAGCAGTTCTAATGTACTCCTAGGTCACACAATTGTTAGGTCTGTTAAATATAGTATTACTGACTGTACAGGAAACTGATTAAGACATACACTTTAAGTGATCTGCACCAAGGTGGCCTCAGTGACCACAAATGAGTGTGTGTTTGACAAAGCTTAGTTAAAACGATTTTTAAAGGGATCTCTCCCTTTTACAGTTGTCTGTCGAAATATTTATACATATATATCCATAATGCTTACCTTTAATCCTTTAACATTTTTTAATTAGACCAGAAAATCAAAATGCTGTTTCCACTCGTCTCTGCAACAACTCTGTGCCTCATTTTACTTAAAGAGCAAGTGATCAAGAAGTAGAAACCAAGTATCATCTCAGCCAGTATAAATCGGTCAATAATGGATCTCCCCCTACTTTAGCACACGAATAAGTCCTTTTTTTAAAGTTTTTTTCCTCCTTGCTTAAAAAAATAAAATAAGAAAAATGCTGAGCCTCACAACTTTACCAGCTGGGAGGTAGTATTTCACATTCAGAACTGAAGCATCAAGGACCAGTTTTTTTGTTTGTTTGCTTTTCGTGAATAAGCAAAGAGATGTAACAATCATCACAGTAATTAAAAAAAAAATGTTCCCCCAACTTCACACTCCGTCTTCAGCCCCGGACTTGGGAGCCAGTCTGATCAGTAAGTAATGATCCCATGAAATAAACCTACAGGCGCCCGGGTGTTACAAGACAGAATGTGCTAACATCGGGATAAATTAGTGAAAGGGAAGAAGGAAAAAAAGAAGAAGAAAGGACTGAAAATCTGGGC
>VWZO01020306.1:32530-69661 GCA_013396975.1 Bucco capensis | reverse complement strand
GAAGCTCGCCACGGAGGCGAGGGGAAAACGGCCAAGGAACCGACAACCAAAGGTCGATCCCACACCCCCATCCCCGAGCCTAGAGTTTCTGGCATCTCCGGGTGACAGGAGAAATGCCTCCCGTGCCGCCGGGATCTATCGGTACCCCATCACTCCTCCTAATGAGCACCTCACTCTCGGGGCGAGGGGGGAGGGGGAAGTATGCAGGCTTGTCTGTAATTGTGTCACTTTTATTTCTCCCCCTTGGTTAGTTAAAGCCCCAAAAAGGCACTATGCTTTAACGCCCCCCAAGTGCACCGTCAAGTATGATTTGTGGGACTACCGTGCTTTCACCCTCTTACTTCCCTCGAATAATTCATCCTGCGTGAGTGATTCTTTTTTTTCCTCTCTCTTTAAAACCATCACACACCCCCAAAAAACCAAACCAAAACAAACAAAAAACCCCCTAGTTATCTCAACTCCCCAAACTCTTTAACACTCCCCTTTGTAGAGAAAAGAATTTTTTTAAAATCCCCTCTAAAGTGCTATAGACACACCACGCAACCGTACTTACGGTCTGTATTGGATCGAGTTGACCTTTTCCTTCTAACTGCATTGAGTGTGTTTTTGATGCAGCCGCTTTTTATTTTAGGAAAAAAAAAATCTAATGTCTTCAACAGATTTATTGTGTTTGGAAGAAGAGAGCACCAGCTACCATGAACCTTCCTCTCTTTCTAGAAACAAAACTTAAAACAAAAACAAAAACGGGGGAAGAAAAGAAAAAGCAGCATCTCCGCCTGTCCCCTCACAGGCTAGCGCACACACACACACACATACAGAAGCTGGGACAGGGGCGCTGCCCCCACGGCGGCCGCGAACGGCGGCGGCGGCCGAGAGCGGGGAGCGGGAGCCCGCTCCGACGCTGTACCTGAGAGCGACTTTTCTTTGTTCACAGTGCCCTTTCCCTTTGGGCCAATGAGAAGCCAGCTTTTATGAAACCGGGCTCTCTGATTGGTCCGCCGCTCCTCTTGCCTGCCGGCGAGGGTGAGAGACAGAAACAGGCACGCACACACACACATTGTACACACAAGGCATTAGGCGGACACACACACATCCCCCCACCCAGCCCTTCCCCCCACTCCGCGCTCTGCAACCCTCAGCATACACCGAGTGCTACAGTTGGCAGCCTCCTGCTGCAGCCAGATACAAATCATGTTTCCCATTTCAATTATCCTATATAACATTTAGGGCTTAGGGAAAAAAAAAGAGAGAGGAAGGAGGGGAAAAACTAGAAAACCAAGGTGGAGAGTAGGTCTGCCAAGACTCACACGTTGGGAGGAAGACTCCCTCATTTCGTTTTAATTTAATTTCAGGGCAGTTTTCGAAGCAATGATGAATGATTTTTTCTGTGCCCGTTTCAAAGAGGTAATTTAGAGTCTCATAATTTTTAAATGCCCCCTCATTCAAAATTACAACAGCTTGAAGCCAGCGAGAGAGGACTGCTGATACACATGTGCGATTATTTTCGTGCTTAGTGGAGAAGAAAAGCAAACAGTGGAGGTAGGGGCTGAAGGGAGGTTCCGGGCAGGGCAGCATCCCTATCTCTACTTGGAGGGATATCCGCTTTCGGACCTGTCCTCTCTCTTACATTCACTCTCTTTCCCTTCTCACGTATTTTATTCCATGTTTTATAATAACGCTTAAGTTAAGCAGGTCGAGGTTTGGTGGTGGTTTTTTTTTTTTTCTTTTGTTAGTTTTTTTTCCCCCTTTCCTTCTCTTTTTCGGAAGGAGGGGGAGCAGAAAATAACCCTTTTGTTTCCAGGCTGCTGATTTACTGCTGCACGCACTGAAGTGTGAATGCCAGCGACCGTATAACTACCACGTGAGCATCCTTTCACAGGAATTAGTAACACAAATCTTCCCTATCGGGCTTTGTGTAGCTCGAAAATATCCCCCTTAATCATTCCTTTTGTTTAGGTTGGGNTCTCCCCGTGAAAATCGATAGGGGATGTTTTCCTTTCCAAACACACGCGTTGCCCAAGTCAAGGTTTCCTGTGAGAAGTCAAAGCGTGGCATTTAAAACGTCCTGCACACGCATGACAGAGTGACAAAATACCTCTTTGGATTCCATCCAGCTGAGCAAATTACAGGCGTTAGCGTTTCTGCATTACACACTTCCCATCACAGGGGTGATTAGTGGAGAGGTAGTGGAGGAGTAAAACCTCGTAAACCTGCTTGCTGCAGGGGCATCTGGGAAGGTGATGCAAGATGGGGATGGAAGGAGGACAAAAGCCACCTGTGATGTGGCACCTCTGGCTGCCATGACCAGGGCCTGGGGAGGAAAGGCTGCCATCCTAGTCCTGATTGTTCTGGCTTCCAACGCCCCTCCAGCCTCATGCCAAGGGCACTGGGGTCACCAGCACATGCTCCCTTGGGAGGCCTTGAACCCTACTGGAGAAAACCAGCTCAGTTCTCCTGAGCTGAGTGTTTTTACACTTCCCCTTCAGGGGCTGATAATGAAGGATTTATTAGCAGGATAAGTTCATTGCCAAGGAGGCTCTTGATCACATTAAATTTTGAAGTGATTGCAAAGATAGGGGGAACACCAAAACAAAAGGAACAACAACAAAAAAGACATGGCATGTGTGTAGTACAAACAAGAGATGCTGCAGTGTGAACGCATCCCTGGCCTCCTGCCCTGGCCTTCTTGACAGCACTGGGATGATGGCAAGGAGCAAGGGGCCACTTCCCAGCCTGTGTGGCAGCTGAGATGGCTGTGGAGAGACAGACTGACACTGCCAGTCCCCGATGCCCACTTGCACCTGGCATTTGCAATTCTTGGGGGAACAAACATGCATAATGTTATAAGGTACTGAAAATCACAGGCTCCCTGGGTTAACTTTTGGGTGATTTCACTCAGTGGTTAACAAAAATGTTAAGATCAGCAACATCAAGACCACTTTTCTTTTTTTTTAGTCTACTTAGTTGCAGATCACTGTTCCTGTTTCTTTACAGTATGTATTTTTCAGATTTAGGTAATGGCCCTATTTTTCAATATCGACCTCTATTTAGACACGTTTCACTTCGGGCTGCTTCTCGTCTGCGAAATTACAGTCATTTTCACATTATTACACACTGAGTAGGAGACAGTTTGTATTTAGCATTGGGTGGGGGAAGGGATGTTATGGGAAGTGATCTGCTATGGTCAGCACATAATTTCAGCCCAAAGAAAATTGCTTCTGAATGGATGTTCTGTTAACTAGCCAAGGAACAGTCACTGGGAGAGATTGCAAAAATGCCTCTGCTTTATCTGCATTACACCATCATTTTAATTTCTGAAAGCAACAGTCATTGCAAGAGCCATTCTCCAACCACAGCTGTCAACTGATGGGTAAAATACTCTCACAAACCTCCTTAGCTCACAAAATCTGGAGGGAAGCCTCCCCTCTTGCCCCTCCCTCCTTTTCTTTTACAAGAAAAGACCATGCCCAATACACTATATGATTACCGAAGTAGGAGTTTATTTATCTGTTTCTGTGGCAGAAATTACAGCAAAAGCACTCACAAACCCGTGGGTGCATCAGCAACAGTCGATTCCCACGAGTGGCTGCAAAAAAAGCCACTTAAGTCACATTGTCTTGTCAGGTTGGAAATGTCCCTATTTCAAAAGGAGACCTGTGCCTGCTGTGTGATTTAGTGGCTTTTTCGCCTTAACTTCTGCCTGCTAGCCAATTAAATTACAACTTTGTGCGCATTTTACAAGACAGACAGAAGGCCAATAAATTAGTTTTGTCTGTCTAAAATAGGAAATCCGTTTACAGTTAATGCAGCTGCAGACCGCTAATAATCCCAGAGATCCCCATCCACCCTTTTTACCCCTCCCTTCTTTTGGTTTTAATCTTGCCAGGCATATACATCGTATACACTAAGAAAAATTACCAGCAAACGTCCATTTTTAGCAAAACGAATGTTGGGGTCTTATCTTACACTCCTCGCCACTTCAAAAACACATTTGTTATAACGAAACACTACTTCCTTCTCCCGGAGCTGCCTGCCGACAAGATCAATCAGTGCGGCCCTCCGGTCGCCACGCCGGTCCGAGGCGCGACAAGGCGGGTCGGGCCGGGCCGGGCCGAGCTGAGCTAGGCCAAGCCGAGGAGAGCCGGGACGAGTCAACGAGAGCCCAGCCGAGCCGAGAAAAACCTCGTCTCGCCGGGCCAAGCCTCGCCTCGCCTCTCTGCTCTCCCAGCCCCCAGCCGTGCCGCCAGCCCCCGGGCGCAGAGCGGGCAGCCACCAATCACTGCTCCAGAAATCGCTTTCCCGGCCTCTGACTGGCTGAGTCTAAGCGGGGGGTGTGGCCGGCGACGGCGCTGCGCCTTGCTGTGTACTCTGTGCGCGGCGGGGCGGACGGAGCACCTGCTGTGCGCTAGTGTCCGAGAGCTCGGGGCACCTGTAGCCAAAAGCAGGCTCCAGTGGGAAAATAAATACTACATCAAGTACTTATTCACGGACGACTTCGGGAAGGGCTTTCTGTAGTCCTTGCCGGTGCCCCTCCCCCGCTAATAGGACGAACTTCCACGATCAGTGGTGTTAAATCTATTAGTGTCTGAAAATACCATGCAGTCCATCATCATTTGCAGCTAAGCCTTAATTACCTTCAGACGACCGCTTTCAACTGCATCTTTGTTCCTGCGTTTCGTGTTGCAGGAACAGAGGTACGTGTAAGTGCAGACAAACTCAGTATCAGAGACAGCGTATCTGCAGAGATTAAACAATCATTTTATTTTTCTTCAGCTGTGCACTAAAGACAGGATAAAAAATCTATTTCTCTTGTTGGTTTATTTGCCAGATTAGTTAAGTAAACAGGTGGCTTTTCTCTTGTGTACATTTTGCACATAAAGGGTTTCTCACAGCAGACTTGAAGCGATACATTGGAAATTGTCATATTTATCAGAGAATTTTGGATTAGCACATCTTTGTGACCCTCAGAATTTATCACAGCCTATTCCATAGTTTTGTGGACAAACTTTCAAATGATGTTCACAAGCTACTGGCTCTGTGGATTAGTTGTGGATAACTTACTAGTGCATTGCAGACTGCCAGTGATCCATTGATCAGAGTGTGGGAACTGAGGGCACAAATATACAGAGGAGTAATTATACACTTGGCAGATACTTATGTTAGATACTACTGTTTGGTTTTTTTTTTTTTGCTGTTGGTTTGTTTGAAAGAGACTGCTAACAAGATTTTCTTCTTTTTTTTTTTTTTAGAAATGTCCATGGACTCTTTTGCATGTATAGACAAAGTCACAAGGCATCTCAGTTTGATAACTAATCTAAAGGTCAGTGTCTCTGATGTTTCAGCACACAAATATAGGTTATAATAAGGAAACAAAGCACAGCTGTGGAGTTCATAGAAGAGCAACAAAAATGGTCTGGCAACTGGAAACTAGAGGGAATGATTGATTTATGAAAGACTCTGTATGTATACGTGTATTTATTTGGAGGCAGGGAGAAAGTAAAAATGTAGACAGGATAGAAACTATCTTTCTGAGAGCTCAAGGGATTAAAAAAAAACCAACCACAAAAAACAACAGCTGAAGATACTAAAAAGAAAAGGAAAAATAATAAAGAAAAAGAATCCTGAATGTGAAAGATGCTTATCAGTGAAATAAATAATGTCCCAAAGGAAGTTCTTAAGTCCCATTGCATTGAACTTGAAAACTAGGCTGGAAAAAGCACTAAAAATAAACACTACAGGGAATTACTCCGTTTTGGCATTAAAACGGACTGAACAACCCAGCAAGTCTTTTTCATTTCATAACTTAACTAGTTCTGTGAAGTTCTGCTGTAGAATATGAACTACAAACCTTTTATCCTGACATGAATAGAACCTTCAGTTAACTGTATAGATACTCAGTTTCTTCTCAAGTACTTTAAACAACAGCTTATTTATTTATGTAGTTCATTGTGTAAACTTTCAGATAACATTAAAAACGTATTTTTTGCTTGATAGATTGTGTGCGATGAGAAACAGGCAATACATGTTAAAACCTGTTATAACCTTCTGTCATAGCCTTGGTACTCCATTACACTATTTTTTTTACAGCCACTGTCATACAAAATAGCTTGATGTTTCACAGTCTAATATAATTTATAGTAGAAATGATGGATGCAGACTTAGTATTTCAGTCAGGCTGCATCCGCATTATAGTAGTGCTAAGGTGAAAAATGTACAAAAGGCCAGTGGCTGTCATAGGCCAGGAAGAGGGAAGATGAGTCTTGAAATGGAATTTACAGAGGTAGCCAGTTAAGATTCAAGGAGTCTGCATCAGAAATGGGGGTGAGAGGAATTTGTTGTCCAATAGGAAAGGAGAGCAAGAAGCATGATGCTGGATGAGCAGAAGGAGCAGCCCAGAGATAAGATCAGAGAGTAAATACTAGGACTAAGATAAAGACAACTAAGAGGCAGAGTGTGTACTGGCTGGTGAAGTGAGGAATGAATCTATGAGAGTTCTTGAAGCCAAGGTTAGCTATATCATCCTCAGGGGACAAATGAGGAAACATGCTGCTACATTCTTGGCAGGCGGGAGCTTGAAGAGGGCTGACCCTGAAAATTCACCAAGGAAGATATCAGAATGTGTTTGGGAGTCGACATCTGCCAGATTTGAAAACTGTAGAGCTGTGGAAGGAGAAAATAAATGCTCTGAAGCAAGATGAATGCCTGAGATCTTGGTAATTAGGCTGAAAGACATTTTTACAAATGAAGTATGTGGGCTGCTGGAGGTAAAAGTGATTATCCCTAAAAACTTCTCCTTGTGTACCAGAGCACACAACTGTGGCCTCTTGCTTTCATGACTGTTTGTATTTCTTTCTTGTTTTCTTTTCTGTACTGGGGCAGGAGGAGAGGCGCACAAAAAAGCTTCATACCCTCAACTGCACGAGAAGGGATCTGCTGGAAAAGAGGTGTGAGACAGAGATTGAGACAGTAGGAAAGAAGGAGAAGCCTGAGAAAGGGAGACTGCAAAGAGGGCAGTGTAAATGCAAAAGGTGAATAATAATATCATTAGTGCAAAGGATGGTGAATTGGAGCAGACTACTCTCAGTTTACTCACAAATATTCTGCGAACTTGGGAGATTTGTGGTACTTCTCTCTGTGACTTGGTCGTCTTGTCTTGAAATGGTAACTAAGCCAATGTGCTGTAGTAAACACTTCCTTAATTCCTCAGCCAAAAATAATACAGCTATGTTGTTTTTTTTAATGGAACAGGAGCCTGGATCAGATGAGACATTACTCTCTTTCAAGATTTACATTCTCTGTGGAGCTACCTGAAACGTTGCAGAACTGCCTTCTTGATGTTTGAGGAAAAGATCTTAGCCTGTAGATATTTTCTGCATAGATATAATTGCAAAGTTTAATTTAATTTAATTTATGGCCTAACAAAAGTCAACAAATCACCTGAGAATTCAAAAAATTTTATGTAATATTCAAAACTATTTCAGTTAGCTTTTACTCAATATATGATATGTGTACAACATTCCAATAGTCTTGTTATGGTCCTTGATTTGATGTCGAGAAGCTGTATCACTGGAGGGGCCATGAAACTTAGCTAGTGTTACACACTACAGCTATGACACAAGAAAATAACAAACATCATCATTGCTGGTTAATCATTCCTATTAGGGAAGAAAGTTGTAATTGTAGCTAAACTGAGTGTATCACTTATGTTTTGGGTTTAGAGCAGTGGCGTGCATTCAAGCTAGCACTTGGCAGAAGTGGTCTATTTAGCTGGTAAGCCTCTGTACAATCTGGACTTTGAACCCTGTGGGTAGTCTCATAGCAATGCTTCTGCTTCCTCCCTTGTAATTTGGTGTAACACTGATTACTTACCTTACAGGGTGCCCTGAGGACTGTGTTTGTTAAGCATATTGAGATCAAGCGTAATGTAATGTGATTAAGAACATCTGCATTAGATTTAGACATCTGTATTGCAAATAACTACTATTAAAACAGACCTTCCAATGACAGAAACTGCTCCCTTATTTGGCACTAAAGAAAAGAAAGACAGTCTGAAGGGTCATAGACAGATCTACACTTTATCTGCCTTACATAAGGACTCTCTGTGCTTTCTAACCATTTAAGCAAGGAAGGTGTCAGACTTTTTAGTCCAATTCCCTGAACAACCATGGGAATGTGAAAAAAGATCTGATGCATGCCTTGTAATTCTGGTGAGATGCTCTGTGATCTTTCTGAAGCCTTAGGTTTTCTGTGATACACTGAAGCCAGAAGCGCTATTTTTAAAACCATTGTCCTGCAGAAATACTGTAAAAGATCCTGAAAAATGCTGTGAGGATCACTGCTTCCATAGAATGTGTTCTAGTGCATATTCATCAAGAATGTCCAACAGAAGATTTCCAAATTGTACTTAGAAGACAAGGATACTTATTAATTATTCCATACTCTAGACACAGAATAGTATTTGCAGAGAACATACTCCTTCTTCCCCTTTGTATTGTGATTTGAAATTTAGGAATAAATTATCGAATTTTTATTACAACATTTTGCTTTTTCATTTCACACTTCTATAAATGCACAAGTGCAATGCCCTTAGAATTAAAACACTTGTGTTAAAATTTTGCCCAAAGCAAAGTTTTATAACTTTTGAACAATGTTGCTGGGTTTTCATTTTGATGGTGATACTAGAAGATATCTGTAAGTACACGGTTATTCATAAGAAGTATTAAAATGCAGTGGTTTTAGTCAAAGAATTGAATTGTGTGAACTATTTCTAGCTCTAAATCTTTTTATCTAGCACTCTGTTTTGCTGGTTAAAAGCGTTCCTCTGGGGTCAAATAAAAATTTGTAATCAAATGCAAAGCAATTTTCTCATGTACTGCTGTTCAAAATGGTGAACTAATTCTGAAATACAATCCATTAACATATTATTAAAGAAAATACTTGGCACCAAAGTCAAGAGTGTTGTTTTTTTTAAAAAAAGGAATGTGCATCTTTCCAGGAAAGTATTTGCTATCTCCCTCTACTTACCTTTTATTAAAAAAAAAAAAAAAGTTGTAACTTGTCTTTTTGGGGGAAAACATTGTTGACAAGAATGCATTGCAAGTGCACAAAATAGGTGGACAGCAGGTTCTACATGATTACTTTGCAAGGAGTGGATGTGAGAACTGTGCCAATGTTGAGCACTATGCTTATCATGTCCTTAGTTCCAGAGGCTTCAGGGTGAGGAAGAATGCCAGAACATGATCCCAAGCAGAAAATATGAAGCGCTAAGAATCATCTGCCCAGCATTTCAACATGTTCACATAGTTCAGAATGATCAGAAACTTCCAAGGATAGGTTGCTGTATTCACAGAGTGTCACAACAACTCAGACTGCAGTTCACTTCTCCAGAAGGTATTTATAGAAGGAGCTTTGAGGAAAATGTGATTGTGTTTCTTTTATTTCTCTCTATTTTAGCCTTATTAAAAGGAGAAACTATGCATCTGAAAAAAAAAACACGAAGAGGAGACCCCATTGCCATTACTTTGGAGAGCTGAGAGGTGGAGAATGAAAAAGCCATTGGTCTCAGTTTTACTACCACAATGGCCTTTTATGAGAGGGATTAGATACGCCTAGAGCTGGTGCAGCATTCGGTGCTGCCCTGAACAACAATCTGGAAAGAAAGATGATAAAAATCAGTTTGTCATAAGGTTAAATCAACGCAGACTAGCAAGATTGGCTTTTCAGATTGTTTTTCATTTGGGGAATGAAGAAAGACAGAAAGAAAGAGAGAAATATGGCTCAAGTTNGCATTAAAAAGATCAGTCTTTGGTTGCTGAATGAAAGACTGTTGTGCGTGTGACTCACATACTAAACAGAAATCTGCCTTCAAAGCCTATTTTACGGCCTAATTATATATACACAAAATGTAGCTGTCTGTTTCAATCAAATTCCAGGAAAAAGAATAAAACTCCTCTTAAGATGCAATTTTCATGGTTTTTCATAACCTTAGAACACACAGCAGTGATGCAAAAGGAGGAAGTACAGCTGCAAGGTCCAGATAAGGCACCAGTAATTGTTTTTCTTTTAATTATTACTTTATAAAGACATTATACCTCGTATTCAGAATGAAGAAAATTAGTGCCCATTTTTTCCTCGTAAGAATTTTTTTTTCAGGAGCAGCCAGCAGCCATGGAAAGTACTTGCAAGCAGCCTCTGTTAATAACAAGCTTTCAGAGGGATCTAGGAATTCCAGTCCTTTACAAACCTTTGTATTGCACTGAGCACTCTATATGAACAAAACCAAACACAGTCTGAAAGAAAGCACCATAAAATATAAAATAATATAAAATAATTGTTGACAATCAGCTCTTTTGGAAACTTTAAAGCTGGACAACATGTGTGAGCCATTTCTTTTACGAGAGACAAAAAACCCACAACTGATTTTAGCTCCTTTGGGCTCTCTTGAGTTGCTGCAGTAATGTGAGTATGTATGTGAGTATATATACATATACATAATCTTTTTAACTTCTGCTTTTCAGGGGTCTTTTTAAATAACTTCAGCTTAAAGTTTGATAAACCATTACTAATTTACGTCACTTGCAGATACAAATTATTAAAATGAAACTATGTTTTAATGGCTTAACCAATATATACCTAATTACTCCTTAAAAATTTCTTACTCTGAAGGCCTAACCGGGTATCTCCTTGGGACACTGGTGCAGTTCAGATAGACATTCACTCTGCAAATCTCTGTGCCAGTGGAAGAGGTACTGCACATCATTTGCCTGCGGATAATACATCATATAATCTCTGACCTGAGTGCTCCCTAAACTGTGCCAGCCAAAATGAGACAAACAGCAAAACTATTCTCCCCACTGTTAAGTAGTTGAACTCATTTAGCCAGAAATGAGTTAGAGGTGCCTTTCACTGGAAGAGGTGAAGTTTTCTATTTCTAGGAAGAGGCATGGAAGTACAGTGTTAAACAAGTTACAACAGACTTAGAAAATAACTGCATTTCAACTGCAGTAGTGTTTACCACCTAATAGTCATGTCGGGAAGCTGCTTCTATTGTTGTGAAGCCATTGATTCTAGTAGAATATTCTTTCTAATTACTAGGGAGAATAAGGTCAAAACTGGTCACTGAAAATTTAATTCAAACAAGCATTCTGTGATTCCATTCTATGATTTTCTGTCACAGTCACTGGCATTACATGTGCTCACAAAAAGACTGATCTCTCCAAAACTGGGCAATGTCTGTTATTAAAGAATTAATTAGATAAGGGGCCCAACATGTTCTGCTATGCAACGTATGTGCGTTCAGCCAGAAGTTTTCTGGCAAACCTTTCTCCCACCTCATCAATGTCTAGTAATTTGAACTCTGACATAATACAGCGATGGGGTGAATGCATAAGATTCACGAATTCTGGTTGGTGTGGTGATATTGCAGGTTTGCTCTACTTCTGAATGCCCTGGCAAATGGGTATCCAACTCCCAGGGTTTGTGTCTTCTCTCTCCCAGACTGGTTACAATGGAGGCTTGTTGAACATAATGACTGTACTTTAGCCAGACAATAGGTATGCTAAGGAGATTAGCTGAAGCTACTTCCCTTACCTGCCTGCAGGGAGGGAATTTGGAGACCAAACATGGAACAAAAGACTTATGGATCAAGTGAAGTTACTGCAAAGTATGCAGGGTTTTGACTTCACAGCACAGTAACTACTGCACTCTTTTTCATATGAGGGTGCATTGTGCGCAGTAAGGGTGCAGCTCAGCCAGATATTTGAGCTGCTCTAACAGCTTGCTGATGCCAAAAGGGGCAGTGCCATTCTTCAGGCCCTGTTTTCCCACTTTTTCTCCAGCTCTTCAAGCTGTGTGGTCTCATCCTCTCCATTGCACAGCTCTGGCACTCATTTAACCCCTAAGTGAGTCAGTAGAGTTTGTTAAGCCAACAAAAAACTGTTGACTGTTTTGTGGGGTTAGTTTGCTGCTGGCTCAGTGAGCTGAATCAGCTCACTCTGCAGTCAGAGGGGCAGTTGTGTCACCTCTAAGGGGGTCACTGGTGGCATGTAAGGTAGGTGGGAGTGAGAGAGAGGAAACTGAGGGCTGAACAGAGCAGGACAACTCCTAGCCACAGTAAACCGTGAAAATGAGTGATGCCATTTCATCTAGCTATACCGTAAGAACAGAGACATGCTTCTTCCCAGAATGCTGTCCCAGCTGCCATCACCAGATCTGCCAGCTACATTACCAAAAAATACATTTTAAACATACATCAATCCTGTTCATTTTGCCAGGAAAACACTAAGACATACTTGTGAAACCACCTTATTCAGGGGAACAGGTAAAACTTGGTGCTGAGGGACAGAAACCACTTTCTCTGGCCTAGCTGCAGTAAAAAGAAATGATCTGCCACCATTCTTAGAGCATCCACACTGAGGGATTTAGTGCAGAAGAATGACTGTGCTATAAATTCACAGCAGTATGCTTTACAGTAACCCCCTCAGTGAAAAAAAAAAAGGAGTAAAGAAATCAAGTTGTTGGAACAGGGACTCACAGAGACACATAGGAAAACCTAGGCAAAAGAAGGGAAGAAATAAACCTGTTTTCATAGCAGAGTAGAGAGTTTTGGTTGTTAGATCAATGTCTGTAGTAGATGTTAAGCTGAGCTGAAGGCAGTAAATGGTTTGGAAAACAAATGATTTGGAAGAGTCACACAGAATATTCTCGGCTAGGCCATGTGATTAGAGAAGAATGTTCTAAAATGGTAAGAAATCAGGAGTAAAGTAATAATTGTAAGAGTTAACATTTCTTTTCTTGATCTGTGTATTTTTATATTTAGTGAAATTCATTCAGCAATTTTAGAAACCCAGAGTAAATCTCTCTGTGACTTCTTTCAGAATAGTGAGTTTCCAGTACCTAAAAGGAACTTACAAGAAGGCTGGAGAGGGCCTGTTTGCAAAGGCCTGGAGTGAAAGGACAAGGGGCAATGGTTTTAAATTGGAGAAGAGTAGATTTAGACTGGATATTAGAAAGAAGTTCCTCACCACGAGGGTGGTGGAACACTGGAACAGGTTGCCCAGGGAGGTGGTTGAGGCCCCATCCCTGGAGGCATTCAAGGCGAGGCTTGCCAGGGCTCTGGGCAAGCTGATCTAGTTGGGGATGTCCCTGCCCACTGCAGGGGGGTTGGACTAGATGACCTCCAGAGGGCCCTTCCAACCCAAACCGTTCTATGATTCTATGATTCTATGATTCTTTCAGATACAAACAAAACCAGAAGTTTTGACTGACATACTTGACACATTCCCTTTGTCTCTTCAACTCTAAAGTTGAACATGGAGAAATAGCTCTAGGAAGCATTCCTACTCCGCGATTGGTATAGACTCATAATAAATTCCAAATCTGTAGCATGGTATCAGTCATCCATTCAATCAATGAATCAATCAATTAAAACAAAAGGACTCAGAAAAATATTGTGATGTTGGTCTTGTGGGGGAACTTCACCTCTAGTAATACTACCAACCCAGCATAATACTATGGCATTACTTAAAGCCAATGGGACAGGTGCTGGAGCAATTTAGTCTCAGATAAAGCCAGCAGCAAACTACTTTCCAGGGGCAATGTTGCACATGCAGTTTGGTATACTGCAGGCATGCAAGGCCATGTCAGTTGACTTTAAACTTACATTAACAAAGTTTTCTGAAACAAGTATTCTCAAACATGTAAAAAAGGGACCAATACTTTTTTCCCCCAGTTTTCTTACTTATTACCTACAAAGAGCTGAAAAAAACGCAAGAATGTGTGGTTTATTTCTAAGACAGATGTTACAAGTACCCCTTCAGAATATGTCAGAGAAGCTCAAACATGGCAGAGATACGTGGTAGACAAACTGCTAGATAGATAGGTAGCATGGACAAGTGTAAGTTCAAGTGTCAAGCATGACATCTATGGCAAAACTAGGAACACAGTCATAATCATTGGACTCCTAGACATTTTGTAAGAGAACATCAGAGAAAAGATTTGAAAAGGGCTATCTGCGAGAAGTCCAAATCCCTTCTATTGCAGAAAACCATTCAATAGGATGCTACCTTGAGGAGATGTTGATCTTTACCAACATGAGCTGTGACTTACTGTTTCTATAGAAAACAGACTTTCTGTCAAGGGCTCTGAGGTGGCAATATTCCTCCTGTACATCACAGAAGTCAGGTAGGGAGCACAGAGCTTTTTGAGGAGAGGATTGCCTTCAGTGCTCGATCCACTCAGTCCCAGCCAGAAGTCTTTTTTGTGCTCAGACAAGATGACTGTGAGAGTGTATTTTATTTACTTCTGGGACTCTACAGCTGTGTAAGGCTGCAACCACATACAGCTATAATTAGAGTAAGCTTAGATTTTACATGTTGGCTGTATTAAAAAACTTTGCTATGACTGAAAATGAGAGCATATGATATTGCAGGCTATTGTAGACTGACAAAATAATCTGCTTGCTTTCATTTTGTAGTTCAGTAATAGTTTTCCATTCCTGTTGCTGGATTACTTAGTTTCCTTTTTTTTTTTTGAACAGGAATTTAGTGTTTTTGACAATTCAATACATTCTCAAGACAGATGCAACTGACTGTAAACATCATATCACCAGAAGATTTTCTCCTTGGGGTTTTCCATAGGAATTATTTGTGCTTCAATTATCATTTTATGACTGTGTAACATAATAAAACCAAAAAATATTTAATGGACATTTACAAGAATGGATGAAGGAATTGATATAGTCTGTCATGTAGAACATAAAGGCATAGTGTAAAATGCATCACTTGCAGTGACATCAGCATGAAATATGAAGCATTATGGTACTAACACAAGTGCACACACAGAAAGAAGAGAAGGTATGAAAGGATAACTGATTAAAGGTAGTATTTGATTATTTTCTTTTCTATATTAAAACATAAAAGAATCTTATTACCAGATTTTTAAAAATCTTAGAAGCCTAATCTGAGTTACAGAAGAATACATTAAGGCATTCAAAAAATATAAGAATAAGTTAAAAAGGGTAAAAAATAACTTCTACAATCTAGAAAAGATATAGTGGTTTTATTTAAAACTTTTGAAAAATGGCTTAAATGAAGGGAACGCTAACAAAGGCTTAAATATAGATGAGCTGACAACATAGTCGGAAAGATTTCGTATCATTCTAAAAGCTTCCTACATATTTTGTTACAGTGCTCTCTTAGTCCTTCACCAAATGTCTAATTTCAGATCCACTTCATGTGCTTTCCTTGCAGAGTTTAATGTATGTGATTAATCTTGACTCGGCTTAATACTGCTAGGAATGTGGCAATGACCTCAGCTGAAGACTGGCAAAGTGATTAATGTTACATGAACTGGGATATTTTTTACTCAGGATCCTGAATAAACACGGACATGCTGTATTCTGTTACAGACCTTTGCTCAATTGAAAATGTACTGTGGTTTCAAAGAGTAATGTTTCAGATGTAATAAACAATGTTAGAGGAAACATGGCTCTTGTTAAAGAAAATGCTGTTTCAGGCTAAAGTCCCAGTGATCATAAAAGATATATGATGCAATAAACAAAATGAACCACAGGCAAGACAGGTCCATTCGATGACTAACCACTGATTGAATTTTCCAACACTCCCAGACATTCTGTGAGATAAACTATTCATAAAAATGTCCCTCTTAAATATAAGGTTGTCATTTCTTTTTTGTTTTTATAGTGAGGTCCAGGAATGGTATGAATGTCCCTTATAGGTTGTTTGTGGTTTTGAATTTTTTATGATATGGGAAGACAGGCAAACAGTTGCTATGATTGTCAAATGTTGAGAAAATGCAATAAAACACAGTTTCCATAGCAACACATTGTAACCTGGTACCTCTGGATTATGAACCAGCTCACATCTATGATCATTATTTGTTGACAAGCATAAATTGAGCCTAAAAGCATTAATTTCAGAGATAAAATTAGAATGTTAAGCTAAGTAATAATAATATTTAAATATTTCCAAGGTAGTGGCAGCAAATCAAGGCTAGTTATGTTGCCATTTGCATAATGTTAACAAGCTAAATTAAAATGCTTTTTATTTTCAAGCCTTTCAGGAATGATGTAACAAATATATATAATCTAAATTCCAAATAGTAATTGACATGTATTACATGCTGCTAAAGGAATACAATAGGACCAGTTATACAGAATGATACATAGGATATTGAAATAAAAAAATGTCATTTTGATTTGCAGTTGATGGACAAAAACCTGAAGAAAAAAAGAACAAACATCTGAACTCATGTTTACTAACATCATTTCCCTCTTCCACATGCTATTTTCCCTATTGCCCTTTGGACTTTTTTTGTAAATCAAAATGAAACACTAAAAGAGAAAAAGGCCAGAACTCTGTGGCCAGAATTTATGTATGTCTGTCATCACCACATAACATTTCAGAAACATGAAGATGATCGCTTTGGTTGATTTCCACAACTCAGTAAGAAATGACGAAAACAGTCATCAAGGATTGTGGTAATCTCAGAGCGGGACCTCCCAAAGCTGAAGGCCTCCATTCACAGAGGCTCCAGCAGCTGTTGCTGGAAGCTCAGCACTAGCCATGTTGGATCTACTGCACATTCCCTACAAAGCTGCTCTGCAGCCCTGCAGATGTCCCTGGAACTGCTTGGGCAGTAATAATCACCATCCTTCACAAAGCAATGGAGAGTAGTCCATGTACTGGAAGTCTGATCCTTCCATTTTACTATGCATGCACAGAAACCATATCCCATGTATTTCAATTATTTGACATCATCTTGTTCCTAGAGAGTATCCAGTTTGTCAATCTATGGCTTTTCTCCACAAAAGTTAAAGTCTGTTAACTTTTTGAGAAGTCTTTGGTGTCTTATCAGCAGGCAGGAAGGGATATACATCTTTGTTGTTGTGGAATGAAAATCCCTGCCATTCAAATGCTTTGGTATGACTTTCTTTAAGGCTTTGTATCTTGAATATTGCCTTTACACTGTTTAGAGAAGAGACTTGATAAAACAGATCCTAAACACGGATTCCTACTTCCATGAACACAGGTCCATACCTCAGGGAGCTATTTAAAGAAAATTAATTGTTCCACTTCCAGTTAAAGAAAGTCAGATCTGACCAGCAATAACCACTGCAAAGGGCCAATCCAATAAATATATGCAGCAGCTTTGGGAACAATGGAAGCATACAGCATAGCACAGGCATTTGTGGCTTTAGAATCTTGTTATGTGAATGAATAAATCCTTCTTAAAAGGCAGAACTTTTTTCCTGGCTAGGTGGTAACAACTTTGTAGATATTCCCGTAACATTTTGTAAAAGGCTCTTGCAAATTGCAGAAACAAGTGAATTACAGAGATTTGCCTAGCAGAACACACCTGGTCCTTCACAATCATTATTATGTAAATATCCACTTGAAGCCATTTAAAAATTAAAATTCTTGAGCTTCTTTATGTAGGACTATTTCTGTGACATATCTTACTGTCTATAAATAATGCAGTAGAGGCTCTGATTCTGACCGTCATCACACCTTACACATTGTGACATTTTCTATGTCTTATGGAAAAATATAGAATTGGCTTTCGTACAAATACAGTGCAGCTGGAATTTTGTATTTTAAAGATCACAGACATCCTCAGACATTATCTGGTACCTGAAGGGCAGCAACCGTCCCTTAAGGAACTAGGGGAAAGCTAAAGTAAGAAAGCTGGTTGCACCCGCTTTTGGAAAATTTTGTACAGGCCGGAGATATTTATAAGTTCAGTGATTCACTGAATGATGTATTGTGCTTGAAAAAAATCTTCAGTACAGGCTGAATAAAATGATACTTAAAAATCAGAGGCATGTAATTCTTTTCACTTTACTAGTTGCCTACCATAAATAAACTCTATGAGGTGATAAAGAATTACCTATTAATCATTGTTGTTCTAGTGTGGGCATAGTCAGACCTCTCTTTTTTTCCTGTGAGGTGCAATGACATCAAGTGAATCCAATAGAAATGTAGAATCTCTGTGCAGCAGGTTGCCATTAAAGCAAAACCTTTTTCTCTTGATCTCTCTGTGACCTCAATACAGTGTCCATAGCTTGAACTCTTTGTTTTAGACAGAATTAGCATCCCACTTTGTTTGTTCCTCCTGTATAAGTATCTGCCTCAAGTGCTAGATGTCTCTAGCTTGGCACCTCTGGATCAAACAATGCCTAGGCGTGCTCCAGTTTCCCCAGGAGAAGCCCTGTTGCTCTATGATCTGCTGCTATGTTAGATCTCAATACCTTAATGTTCTTAACATTTCTTGCATATTACATATTCTCTGCAGTTTGCTAATTATGAGGTAAGATTTTGAAGGTAATAAAAGCTATATTTTTAGATAGTACTGACTTGAGAACTGTGGCAGTATCTATCTTCATACAAGGTTATGGGATTCCTCATTTAGATGGGAATATGCTTAAGAAATCACCCTCAGAATTCAGATTCTAAGTGTTCAAGCACTGCAGTGATGGACAGAGTATGAAAACCTGTTCAGATTAGATAGCTGTGTATTTTTTCTCAATTGTGTTACTAAGAAAAGAGAGTTCAGAAGAATGAGAACTCCAAACACGGTAGCATCAAGCATAGGTTTTCTACAGAAAGGACTAGGCTGTTGTAGTTTTAAGGGTGATTCTGGAGTTGTATTGCTTGAAGGAGATACTTGTGATTTCAAGGATGGGATCAAGTATGCTTCAATCCACTTCAACAGTGTTAGCAGTCAAAAAGTTTAGTTTCAGTGACAGTGGCTGAATCGTCTCTCAAGGCCCTGGTCCTTCTTTTGGGGGGCAATTTCAGTGGTCACCGTTGTTACTTGCCTTGTTTTACAGCTTGATCTGCTTGTTCCATGGTGATGCAAATTCTGCTGGGTTTTAGCAGTGAAGTTGATGCAGGCCTCTTGCACTAGTACTTTTTTGTTTGGTTTGTTTTTTTGGTCCAAAGTGTGCCTTCCTCAAGTTTTCTGGAATTAAAAGCAGAAGAAAGTAATTGTGGACTGGAAAAGCACAGGAATGTCTCTTTTGCCCATTAAATTCCTAATTAAACACATCATAGTCCAAATCATTTGCAAAGGCCAATGCAAGGTCATGTAGTTTATGTTACTTAGGCAGAATAGTTTATAGTTGGCGTATCTGTCCTGCTGAGCAGACAATATGCAAGCAGGAAATGTAGATGTACTTTTTTAAGGGTCCAAAGCAAAATCCACAGGAAAGCTTTAGGCGGTAGAAACTGTCTAAAGTTTGCCACATAATGCATATTTAAGAGACGCAAAGTTTGAAAGACTGTAACAGAGTTATTGAGCTATTCGTTAACTTTTCTTTCAAATTTAAAAAAAAAAAATCAAATTTCAAGTATTCATAGCTCTGTATTTGCTTTCAGTATATCATGGCATATATGCTCACAGTTTTATGCTAAAAATCACAGAGAAATTTGCTAAGCTGAATTAGTAAACATATGAAGTATTTGCTTTCTATATTAGTTACCATGTTTAAAGGGTGTAGCTCAGTGAGTTCAGTGAGAATATGCTCAGACAAAACAAGTTAAAAGTTGAGTGAAGCCAAATGGAATGACATCATACATGAGTTTAAAATCCGACCTCTTGCATCGTGGCCACTAACACCTGTCTCTGATTCAAAAGTAGCTTCATCTACATTATAAAGTTTTTCAGCTAAAAGGGATAATCTATGTCAAGTTACAAAAGCTTAGAAGTAATAATTCAACATAAAACTTCAGGGTTGTACTGCTGCTTTGTCCAAGAGGTGCTAGAAGGGATGAATTTACTATTGGTATGTTCACAGATTTTTGTGTGTTATTTTAAAATGCTGCAGTTTCACATTACAGCCTTTTGGTTGTCCCTGTGCCCCTTATGGAATGCTACAGAAGGGCCTACAAGTACATTGCTGAACAGTCTGAAGCACCATCCTTGGTTGCAACGCAAATACCTACAGTGCAGCCATAACCTCTATGGTGAGGTCAAGGCCCCACCTCTTGAACACCAACGAGCTTGGCAGGGCAGCCCACACATTGCTGCTTGCAACCTGCTTTCTGATCCCTGGAGGCTCAACATCAGCTGACAAAGCCATTTGTAAGTCCACCTTACCTTGCTGTGCGGGCCTGTCTCATGAATGGCACATTACAACCCTAAAGATTTATGGCATCTGTGTTTACTCCAGAGCAGTTACAACTATGGGCTTGCACACATTAAGAGTATGTCACACTGGAAGCAAATTTTTTGTGTTTTGTTTTTCTTCATGCTTCTCAGAGAATATCTTTTACTTTGTTTTAATTAATTGGGTCTTCGAGTGGATTTAGAAGGTAAGTGACAGGTTTGTCTACCTGCAAGTGAGAGTGCTTTATTCTTTAACTCCAGCTTCACAGAATGAAGTAGTAGGTGTCATAGCAAATCCACAACATTTAATTTTCTAAACTCAGATTTGAGAGGAAAAAATAATACCTCTGCTCCTACCTTAGCAAAAGAAGTAAGACCAAACCAAACTTGAGACAGTTGAGATCACAGTCTGTTCAGATTAGGTGGGCAAAGGAAAGGCTGCTTTACCCTTGTTCTACCTCCTCTTATCATTAGTAATTCTATTCATTCTTATCTGATTATGCAGGGACACATTAACTCACTGGCAAATGAATACGCTATGAAAAAAACTCCCTCAAATGCAAATTAAACAGAAGTTGCTGATACTGAACACAAGGAAGCTTCTTGTACTCCTACCCGTCTGCTGACGAGCTGCCAGCCACCCTGACAAAATCTACCCTTCCTACAAAAATAAAAGCCCTAATCTAGCAAATACTGCAGAAATTATGCCTTTCTCATCTCCTTGGATGAAATCTGATATTCAGTAAACCCTTAACATTCAGACTTCTTACTTATCTGACATTATATTTTTGAAATGCCACATTTCAACCTTTAAAACAAAGCAAAGAGCAATTGTAGATTGCATGTATGAATCAAACCCAATTGTTGAACCTGTAAACACACTTAAGCCCAATCCTCAAGTGTGCATAATTTTTCCAGAGCCTTATCATCACTCCCAGGTCAATTCAATGACAACACTAGAACATCAGCACTTTGCAGAGTTGGACAGATAGAAAAAGAATCAACATTTTAATGTATTTTTCAGGGTTTCCATTCTGGTCATGTTTCTAAGGTTCACTAACACCAGTTCTCTCCAACATTTAAAAGTAGAATGTCTAGTCTGTGTGAGAACAATGCTAATAATAATAATAAAAAAACCCAACAACCAAAAAAATTACACCAAAATGCACAGACACCCTGGAAAACTGTTCGTATCTTTCCAATTTTGCTAGTATTCAGTTTTTAGTTTTGGACCAAGGCAGGATCCTTATGAAGTTATTTTTAGAGCTATACTGGATGATTTCTATGTTTTTTCTACAAGGGATATAATAATCAATAGAGCACCATACTTCAGAAAAATGACATTTAATATTACTTTTTAATTGACTGAAGGTCTAAGTGGACAGGGGAACATATTATATGGTATGAATTTCTGTGCTGTTTGAATATGTACCAGACCTGATTTGTGGGCAAAACAAGTATCTGTGCCTCAAGCCAATGCATGCAGACGGAATATTTGGGTTTTAAAAGTGCATGTGTGTTGGATTCGAAACTAAGCCATCAGCAAAGAAAGAACATACAAGTTTAAGCAGAAAGCCATGGAGCAGTGGAGCAGGGAACAGCAAAAGTCAGAAGATACCACGAAGACATTATCTATTAATATTTAACTATGTGGAACACCTCTGTCTCCCTTGGCAAAGATAAGGAAATTTATTTGTCCTCCCCTTTAGCCAGCTCCTTGCCATGGGGGATGCTGGCCCCCCTTGTATCACTGTAGTAAAGAATTCGTTAAGTCACCGAGTTAACATAACCCATCCATTTGTTTACACATCCTGCCCCTAAGGCCTTTATATTGTGAAGCGTGTGTTTAATAAAGGTCTCAGTCTGTTCACCCTAAGCTGGTTCCATAATAGTTTTTTTGACCGTCATGCATGTGGTCATATACGCTCATAAGCTATTTATGTTGAGTTCTTGCATTGTGAAGAGCTGCACCTGTTGAACCTGACAAAAACTCCTCGGTATATTGCTAGGTTCACAATCAAAACTCCTATTTTGTAGGTACAATATGAAACATTTAGGTAGCGTCCTGGTTTGAGTTAGAACAGAACTAATTCTTTTCAGTGATTACACTTTCTAAGTGAGTCTCTTTTAATTAACTTCACTTTCTGAAGTTAGCAGCATCTTTTTGCAGATAGTGCCTATGTCTTCTTCTGGTAAGGCCCTATGTTAAGAGTTGTTACCAAGAATTTGTACACAGACCAAGGTCACTGCTGGATCTTGCGTGCAGTGTCAGGGATGAAGAAAGTAAAAGGCTGTACCATCAGGAAGGAGTGGACAGTCAGGTGACCCTCAACTGACCAAAAAGTGATTCCATTCCGTATACATCACATTCAGTACAAAGCCGAGGGATCACGAGGGTCAGACTGTCTTCTTCAGTGACAACACCCAAGGAGGACTTTGTCCATTCTATCTTCAATCCTGATCCATGAGTTCCTCAGTCCAGTTCCTGAATTTTATTCCTATCTGCCACTGAGTCCATTTGGATGCTTTTCTACTACTTACCCACAGCATCAGTGGTGATGGTGAGGCAATTGCCATCAGGGGAGTTGAATTCAGTATTGCTTTTTTATATATTTGTGTGTATTTCATTTTATCATTTTATTGGTATTATTTTCATAAAAGTAGTTTTACTTTAGTTTTCCAATCCGTAAGTCTCTCTCCTTTATTCCTTTTCTCTTTCCCTGTGGGAAGGGAAAGGGGTTAATAGAGAGTGTCTACCACTCATTTAGTGGCCAGCCAAGCCCTAGCCCTCGGCAGGTAGCAAGCCTGATGGCAAGCACTGAGAGACTGCAAAAAAACCACAAAGTACAAGTGGAAACTCATGTTTTTTGAGCTGCTTTCAGAAAAAATACACCAATTTGCTGAGGTTCTATGTGAGCAGATTGAGTGAAAAAAAGTATTTTCTGCTTTATATATGTCATGTCATGTTACTCATACTTTTTAATTTTGTTTTTATCTGATACAGTTTTATTTTACTTCATTCTTTAAATTAAGGCAATAAAAACTAAGAAGTGGCATAGCATGAGTTTACAATTTATTTAATACTTTGACTTTCCAGAGCTCAAATACCTCTGATCCATTTGTTCCACGGTGTTAGTTGGCTTAACCTGTTTAGATTTCTCTAAACAAAATAACCTGAGCTGCAGCAAGGTGTTTGCCAGGGATCTGAACTTCGGAAAGAATGGACGAAAAAGCCACTTAGCTCCTGCACTGTGTTGGAGAAAATATATTTAGTTGTTTGTGTGTTAGACTCCTGCTCATCTAGCTTCATTCTTATTACTATGCCAATTTTGCCTGTACAGTTTGTTCTGTTTTCCATGACTAATCTTGGTAACTGCTTGCTGCTTCTTGGAATGTGCAGGGCATAATAAAAATAATACTAGAGGTAGTACTCAATATGAATGTATTTTCACAATAAGGTAAGGTGTAAATATAATAATTTCTGTCTAAAATCTTTATTTGATCATGGTAAAACTATTGAAGGTATGGTAACAGCAAGAAAGGATCCCTTGTATTAGCACTGTCAAGTTCTAATACACATTATTTTACAACACGGCTTCTTTCACTGTGTCCATTTGGCTTTTTTTTCCAACAAAAGGAAGGAGAAAGAGATCAGTCATACCATATAGTAATTCAGCTTGAAATGAGTAATAGAAGCCATTACTTACGGGACAGGGACTTGAGCAGCTCTAAAAATGAGCTGAAGCCTGTGAGGAATAGTCAGCTGAATAACAAAGCTGGATGACTCTCAAATAAAAGTCAAGAGAAAAAAAATCTCACCTTTATATTTCGTTTTGTTTTTATTTTTTTTCAGTGGGATGGTTTGTACAGGAGCATTGTGTTCAAACAGGATGCTGATACTCTGGATAAAATGCCAAGAAGCAGCAGATTTGAAATTTAAAGACTGGAAAAACTTGAAATCCTCCCCATGAAAGCTTTGGGGTATGCAGTCAGTTTTGTTTATCACAGAGAGGTTAAATGGGGTTATTAGTTATAATTGTAAATTCCTACACAGAATCAGAAATTTGATTATACAGAACTCAATCAGAGACTTAACTGTATAGAATGAAATGGTGATAAGCTCCGACAAACTCAGACCATCTCAGTGAAATCTTGGTGGGAGGCATTTCTTTTAAAAATAGAGGTTATTAATTATTTTTACCGTCTGCAAAAATTTTTGATAGATTATCCATTGCTGGTCCAAACTACCTGTTCCAAGGATTGAGGGGAATATGTGTCTAATTCTGGACATAACCTACAACCAATGGGCTTCTTGGGCAGCAGTACAACACCACTGTGGGGCAGGACTTCTCTGAGGAATTGTGACCTGATATAACCATACTCTCTAGGTGGAAAGTGTCCATGAAGACATAGTACATGCATTCCCTGCTAGGCTTGGAGAAGGGGAATGGCAAGAGGAAATGTGAGACAGCCACTTGCCAGTGTGTTCTGGCCCTGCTGCCATGAAGACCAGCCATCACCCCTGTCCACAGCCTGGCAGGATATGTGGAGATCTAGCAGGGCTGGGATATGTGTGACATGACCACTGGGTGCAAGATATGTGGTTTGTTTGTCATCCTAGTCCCACATCTCTCCCACTGTGGCAAGCAGCATTAGCTTCTGTGAGTGTGAGAGCAATTCAGCAATGATCCAGTCCTTGCTTTGTCTTGACAAAAAAAACCATAAGTTTTTCTTGTCCATGTTTTAGGTGAATTTTTTTTTTTATAGTGATACATGGCTGAGAAAAAACAAACAAACCAACCTAAATAAATAGCATTGATTCATTTTGTATGAATCGTTGGGTAGCCTTCAAGTCATGATGACATTGAAACACTAGTGAGTCCATTGGGATAGGCTCTCTTTATAAATTATTATTATTTGAATGTTTTTTTGATAGCCTCATTTAAAATGGACCTGCTTTGCAGTATCAGTGCCCTTCAACAGCTTTGCCTGAGTCTCCAAATTGTTCTTAGGTCAAATTAGAGCCCTTGTTCAGCCAGTCATCATGACTGTCTCAGAGCAAAGAAAGTTACAGTCAGAGTAATAGGAAATAATTTCAAATAATGTCTCTTTATGACCGGATTCTGAGGGTTTAGTTTTCTGGAATATATGTATAAAAGCACACACACATGAAAAGAGAGAGAATGTTTGCCAGGTGGTATGTTTTCCAGTCTCCTACAGCTCTAAAAATATTCTAAGAAAGATTTTATGGTGAATGTTTTCCTATTTAGCACAATTATAGCAATGGAATATTTGACTTGTTTTCCTTGGAGGAATATTTTCAATGGATCCTTATACAGCAACAATCTCTCTATTCTTGTGAAAATTGTGGGTTTCGAGTGTATTTTTTTTTTTAATATTTAAAACTTAATGACTGCCACATTCCACTGCAAAAAAATTATCACTGCACTTGTCTTTCTCCTTTGCTTCTCTGCTACTTTTCATTTCAGGTGGATGGTATAAATCTTATTAATGAAGAAGCAATCTGTGATCAGCATCTGAGAGCTCTTTATACCCTATGAACAATGTTTTGATACAGTCTCCCTTCTCTCCCTTCCCCAGCTGGCTTCCTTCACTGACTGGCAGTGTGTGCTGTGCCGCTGCTGAAGCCCTTGCTGGCAGGCTGCCCAGCAAGCAGCTTTCCTGTAGATTTCATCCGCTCTCCAGGAGTTGCCTGCCTTCAGCATAATGGGCAACATTGAAAGCAGCAAGGCGTTTGGTCGACAAGGTCAGAGTGCCTTTCATTCCTGCAATAATCAACCAGTGTAGCTCTTCCTCAGACCTGGGGAGAGAGAAGATAGAGGTCAAAAGAGCAATTACATTTCACGTTGACTCCAGGAAAGGCTTGGAACACAAAACTGAAAAGAAAACAGCATAGAGCCTCTCTGTCCCACATTCCTTTTCTGCTCATTATTATTAGAACAGTGCAGCGACCATGTCCATTATAAGCACTATAGCACGAAGAACCACTTTCCTCTGGTGGATGAGATCTTTCTTCTCAGATGTTTAATGCTGTCAGCATATTGCAAAGGAATGTAAATGAGAAACACCATGTATTACCAGATACAGTAAGTAAAGGCTGTTAATTATGTTTAAAATGTTAACCCTGGCCAACTGTGGAGTAAGTAGTTGTGCTAATTTAATCTGTAATCAGCCTTTGAATTATCATAACTTTATTTATTTAGTATTAAGATAATAATTTAGATAACATAATTTAGATGGAAATGTCAGTAATTTCATTCTACCATATTGTCATTACAAAGCTGTCATTTATTTGACCCTACAGCTGCTGGGTCTAATTACTTTAATGACATTAATTGTAATGACCATTGTGGTATTGTAGCTTTTAGTTACTATTACTGCATAGCTGAGATCATTGCAAAATGCATCATGTTTATTTCACAGACATCTTCTGTTGCTTCCTCATATTCTTAAAGCATAATCTGCCAAAGATTTAGTAAGAAAAAAATCCCCGTGAAGCATAATCTGAGACAGCCCTTCAAGCACAACAACCTCCAAACTCTAATGTTAATATACCGTGATAGTAGCAGAATGTAACTGATCCATTTACTCATTGCCCTACTCTGTCTTTATGAAAGCTGAATTAGCCCAGTGTTGACAAAGGATTAAGAAACTTGGTAGAGACATTCCTCACAGTAAACAAAACCTCCCTCATTCCACATTTCACACTGAAGGCATCAAGAATATTCACTTCTTTGTTTCCAGCTATAGAATGCAAACACGGCTTTTATTCCATGGTTTCCTATGAAATAAAATGTGAGTACAATGTCTCTATCCAACTGAACACCTGGTAATATTCACTCTTCTGTTGAAAGCCCTGTATCACTAATGGATTGAAAAACGTATTTGTTTTATCAACCATGACAAGCACTAGGATTTTTTTTTCTTTGCAACCTTACAGGGGCATGGTGAAAGGAAAAGAGATACAAAATTTCACTGAAGATCTTTTAAGAAAGTTCTCTGCATTATACAATTAGTAGCCGACACTTTAAAATCATGTAAAAAAAAGCACTGTTCCAGGATAGGTCCTAAAACAGACTTAACCAAGGCAAAACAAATAGAGGATTCAGGCGCAACTGAATCAACACCAAATAGGGATTTGATTAGATGGTGGAGGCTGTTCAGAGCCCAGTGGAGTGTACTGCTCTAGTCCTTCCCACTCTGACATCTCTCTGGCCATGTCAATACTTGACCCATTGGGAACAGTGGTCAAGGTTCAGTTGTGAGAGCTTGCACCATTTTCTCTTCCATTTTAGTGACATCTGATGGAGGCAAATGCTACTCAAATTGTTGAAATAAGCTTTTATAATACTGTATTTTTTTTTTCTCCTGACGGCTACAACTTGCTAGAGAAATGAGTCTGCAGTGGGAGCTCTGTGGTGTGTGTCATCAGAAAAGATATAGCCTTAAAAGAATGGTTTGGAACGGACTGTAATGGAAAACTCTGCTCATTTCTTTTTGTTAAGTACAAATGAATTTCACTGATCTATGGACAGGTCACAGGGAAGAAAGCAGTTGTAAAAATGTTCCACAGGGAATAATCCTGTAAAAATAATCAGCTAGATAGTGAGCGTGGAGAAAGAGGAATTAAGGAATACAAATGTTAACTTTCTCATTGCTATTCTAAAAATCACACAGAATTCTTTCAGAATATGACAACACATTTTTTTTTCCTTTTTGAAGATGTTTCCCTACCATGATGACATTCTCAAATTATTAGAAATATACAGGATACATCTTGAAAATTTGCTCTTTCAAACAGGTACATTGATTTCTCACCTCTGCATTACCTAGGATAAACTTAATAAATGAGATGCTGTTTCAATAAGTGATCTTGGTTCTGTACTATTGCCCTCATTAAAACAAGTAATAAGACCATCCTGTAGAACCTTGAAGAGATTACTTTATTAAAGGTTTAGGCACCTGTGAACTGGAAGTGCTGCCAAGATCACAGCCATCCCCATGCACAGCTAATGTTGCCCATTCCTGCTGTTGTGCTGAACTGCAACATGCCAGAAGCAGCATTTGTGAAGCAGAGACTAAAAGCAGATGAAGGAACTGATCCATCTGCAATGCATGGAGACAATTTGTGCTGGGCTGTCTTTCAGCTATATCAGTTTCCTGATCCCAGCTCACAACACAAGCACACAAGCACTTCTGCTGCCTCAGGCTGCAAGCTGACACCATCCTGGAGAGGAGCAGCCAGAAACTAAGAGGGCAGACACTTCTCCAGCAACAGAGATGGCATACGTGCACATCAAAGTATGGCTTTAATAATCTATCATACTTTCATGATCTCTTCCCTTGACATTTTTCTATATAATGGAAACTAACATTATTATGAACAAAATGCAACTATTAATTATCTGAGTATATCTGGCAACAGTATTATAAGTGCTCAAAGATGTAGTTATGCCTGCCTTTTTTTTTTTTTTTAATGACTGCAATTCAAGTTGCTTAACTGCATGCCTTAAAAGCTATAATTTTCAGAAAATTGCATCTTACTTAATGTGTCTCATGATAAAAATGGAAGCATTCAAAATGGTGGCCTCAGTGCCTGAAGAGAAGATGAAGGCCTGCATGTGGAGAAGCCAAAGAAAGGTTAAATGATCTCGCTGGCATCACTCAGCAATTGTAGCACAGCACAGGGTAGAGCTCATTTACTGGCATAAGCATTTGGGGTGGCTGACGGATGTATTTCTCCAGACAAGATACTGTAAAAATACTGTGACCAGTAGGACTAGAGAAGTGGTCATCTCCCTGTATTTGGCACTGGTGAGGCCACACCTCAAATACTGTGTTCAGTTTTGGGCCCCACATTACAAGAAAGATACAGAGGCATTACAGAGTGTCCAGAGAAGGGTAATGAAGCTAGTGAGGGGTCTGGAGAGTAAGTCTTATAAGGAGCAGCTGAGGGAATTGGAGTTGTTTAGTCTGGAGAAGAGGAGGCTTAGGAGAGACCTTATCTTTCTGCAACTACCTGAAAGGAGATTGTAGAGAAGCGGTGGTAGGTCTCTTCTCCCAGGTTGACAGTGAGAATATGAGAGGAAACAGCCTCAAGTTGCACCAGAGGAGGTTTAGATTGGAAGTCGGGAAAAATTTCTTTGCTGAAAGGGTTGTTAGTCCTTGGAACAGGCTACCCAGTGAAGTGGTGGGGTCACTGTCCCTGGAGGTGTTTAAGAAACATACAGATGTGGTACTTAGGAACACATTTTAGTGGCATGGTAGTGATAGGTAGATGGTTGGACTGCTTAGTCTTAGAGGTTTCTTCCAACCTTAATAATTCTAATCCTGTCTTAGCTATTCCCTAGTCTCTATATAGTCATGGTAAGGAATAGCTTGGAAAAGTACAAACCTCCCCAGCAAACACGTGATGTGGTTCAATAAGTTAATAAATAATAAAACCTTTCCTATAAAAGTCAGGGAGAAAACTTTCATCAACATTGTTCAGAACAGGAAGAAGACCAATAGTCTGTAAAACGTATGTGCTCTTTTTAATGGAAATCTATGCAATATGAAACATATGGTAATAANGCACTGATGAGGAGCGTGGATGGAGCCCTCCCTGGATCTTCGTTCGCGAAGCCTAGCCATGACGATGACAACAGTACATATTAAAAAACCCAAAACTTGCTAAAGGAATAATCCTGTCAAGAGAAGAATTAGTGATGGAGCTCTTTAAATACTGTTAAACCTTTCAATTGAGACTTGCCCTTATTTTGTAACTTCAGCACTTATTGATGGTAATTATTTATTTCATTTCATTTTACTTGTGTCCACACTTCTTGGATTCTTTAAAATATAATACCCAATCAGAAAATGTAGCATTTCTCAGATAAAAAAAAATAAATCTTTATTCCTTAAACTGCCTCTTATGCATTTTCCTGTTAGCAGACTCTCACAGAACCCTAAAGGAGGCTTGACAATAGCACACCATAAAAAAATCAGCTAAATCACCCATAATTTTCAGCTCCTGCTCTTAAAAACTTGCAGACTCCCTAAATAGCTACAAACATAAGCAGGATTTTGCAGCATGCCTTGAAGAACAATGAATGTACAGCATGGGACAATGTAGAAACAAGTTGACTGAGCTATTCCAAAGTCAGGTCTTTTATCACCAGAAACTGTTCTTGAAACTGAACTGAATTACTTTGAAGTTGATTGCTATCTGACTATGACAACCTATAGGACAAATATGATGCTAAATCCCCATCGAGAATGACTCCAGAAACATGCTTAAATTCTCCATGTTAGCAATCCCTAAATTTCCAGATGTCTTTCCAACAACCTCTCAATCTCCATAAATTGCAAACAAGATCTGCTTTAACACAGCCAATCAGCTGTGCTGATTCTCACTGTTGCCACTCAAAGCAATTCCCTGCCTCTGATCACCTAGAAAAAACTGCAGCTTCTAATAACAAACCCCCAGAAGCACTATAATAAACAGCATATGTTTACATTGATCTATCTCTACCATCTCTCCTGTTTATTGTCAGTGGCCGAACTGCCATCAACACCACTTAGACTAAAATAGAAAATAGTCCAGCTTCTGCTGTCATAATATTTCTTTCAGTTCTTCATGTCTTGGCTTCATGTCGTCTCGTGTTTTCCTCACTGAAACTAAAGTGTAACCTGCCTGTACTACAGCTTGTAATTGCATGACATGTTTTGTTTGATTGTGAAACAAGAAGTTCTTCCCTCCACGTGTTCTTGGCTGCTTGTTTCTACCTGCACTGCAAAGGTTACTGGCTGACCAGCAAGGGTGGTTCAACAATCTGGATGGGGGTATGCTGTTCCTAGAGCATAAAATCACATATTTAAAATGAAAAAAAAAAAAAGTTGCACTTTATTGTTCAAAGGATATTGCCAATATTTCCAATACACATGTGGCAAAAATTCCTTCATCTGCTTTGTTGTAAAAGAATGGACACTTACCTCTGGGATAGAGAACTTGGAGAAAAAACTGCTGAGGAAGAATGCCATGTAAACTTTAAAGGAACTACATGTAGGGAAAAACTGCACATTGTGTCTCAGCATACATTTTAAGATTTGTATTAATTAAAGGCCGTTTCATGAAAAATAATAAACAATTTAAATTATTAGACAAACACTGCATCAAGGGAAGTCATGACTAATTTTCTCTGGTATTGTTGCCCAACTTACTAGACAGTTATGACCTTTCAAAAATGGATTTCCGTATACTGTTGTTTTCCCCAAAGAACAACATGAAACTTTATTATGAATCCTGCAGGAGCTATTACAGATTGTAAGAAGTACCCAGGAGTAAATGATGATTCAGTTCTTACAACATGATGTACAGCTAACTCAAATATACTTCAGGGTTAAGTTATTAGAAATAGGAGCAGTAAGTCAGCAAAATCTTGAGGAAAACAAAAAAGCTTTGAAAGAGTAGAGCATTTGGATGAACATCACATATGCATGAGAACAGGTATTTTTTGTTTTTTATAAATTTAGGTATGAAAGTGCTTCAGCGGGAGTGAGTAAGGACACTGAAGTCTTGTCATTCACTCTTGATATCACTGCTGAAACTTCTGCAGGTTCTTCTTTGTCCTGGTTTCTCTTGATCAGAGTTCTTTACTCTGAGGTGAAATCCATCTGAAGACTTTATAAAATCAAGGAATAATGTCTCAACTATTTTTTATGTGCAAGGGCCAGGGATCCCTCTCAGTATGGCCTCTTAAAAGTGTGACTTGAATGACAGCAAGAGAATCCTGCTGGCCATTAGATCCTGAGCTTCCCTGAATGAAAGGGAAATTTTTCTCAGGCACAGTGGACATTCACTTTATCCCTAATCTAATGGATAAATAACACAAATATAAAATTAAGACAAATACTAATATATTTTATTTTACTGTTTATTTGTAGAACCTATTTTGCTATTACTATATTAAGTTTTATTAGTTACTGGTTTTCATTATTGTATTATTTTTTCAATATAAATAAAATTAACTGTAATTAAATTAAATAAAATATTTGGGGTTTTTTGCTGCTGGAGAAAGTCTCAGTGCTTCTTTGAAGTGTTTCTGAAGATGAAAAGTGAAACAGTAGATTTTTTTGTGCTGATATTTTACTTTATTTTTAATAAAGCATCCAGAATTGAGTTTTTCTTGCAAGCTGCTGTTTATAAGACTGTTATTGAAAAGTCTTGAACAACAAGTAATTGAAACAGCAATTAATGACTGAATGTATCTGCCATCCTCTAATTTCCTATGCTTTGCTCACGAGGGAGAGTACAATTAAAAATACACCCAGCAGTGTGCAGTGAAGCTCGGCCTGTTCATTCAGAGCAGGCCTATTGGTTTCAACAGCAGTCTTGTATGCTAAGTCTGTGATAGATACTATTAAATCGAAACACCTGCAATTTTCCTATCCTTTCAGCATACAAGACACGGAAATGTAAAGAAAATTCAGAATAATTCCTTCAGGGGACTTTTAAAAATCATTGAGTTTAAGGTATTTCTTCAATTTCTTTCAAAAATTTTCTTGTAATTTTTGATAAAAGTGAATCATTATCCACAGAGCAGGTGGTATACTTTTGGTTATGATCTACATTTGCTCTTTTGATTAATAAATGGATGTAAGCCTTATTTTATCAGACAACATTGATCCTGCTTGAACAGTGGAAACACTAAAGACCTCATCATTTTTTGTAGTCTTTTTATTGCCTTTCTATTCCTTTTAGCTCCTTTCTTACGGTTTTCAGCTTTTTGGTCTTTTACAGCTTTGTTTTTTCTGTATTTATTTCATTTGTCTACTTTTCTCTTGTCACCCTTTCTTCCTAAGCAAATGTCTTCAGATGCACTCTGGTAGTCTTATAAAATTGCAGTTAACTTTGTCTACTTATGTTTCTCCTTTTTAAAGTTAGAATCTCATGCACTCATCTAGTGCCACAATTTTCTACCTCTGCCTTTTTGGACTAATATAACAAGAACTGTCAGATTAGAGAGGATGCATCATCTACCTTCCACGCCTGTATGAACAGCACAAACTTCAGGCAACCTGATTTTGGTGGGGAAAAGGAAGAGGGAGATGATGGTTTTATTTCCCTCTGTCTGGAGAGGTGCCTGTGAGGTGACTTTTTATGCAAGTTGTATACTTTCCAGATGTATTTAAAAGAGACAGAAATGATTCTCAAAGGAAAGATTTCTGATAGTCTTCCACAAGAGGAGATTTCAGTCTGGAGGGTCAGAACAAGGCTTTAGTGCCTGTTGGCTTCTGAGGACAGTAACTTTAAGTGCTCCATGTGCTGTATGTGCTGCACACTGTTGGGACTTCCCTAACTCCCACTAAGCCTTCTGTAGGCATACTATGAAACCCACTCATGGACTCCTCCCAAGGACCTCAGGTAACTTGATGTTGTCTGCTGTGCCTAGAATTGTTTGGAAAATCTGGCCCTGAAGTAGTATAGGAACAGAGGTGTCATGATAAAATTTGGGAAAATACCTGAACTAAAGCACATACATTTAGAAGGCCACTGTTTCCACATTCCTTACTAAATTTAAAAAAAAAAAAAAAAAAAAAAGTTCTGCATAAAGGAAGCAGGTACTTTAACAGGCTGACCCACCCACTTCAGTCTAATATCCTGGTTTAGGCACTTTTGGTAGAAATATAACATCACATCTAGGGAATGCTGGCTTTAGACTCTGCCAGTTTGGTGGATTAGATTCCACTGATTTTCCAATGTACTTTGCTGATAAAATGTTTGTCCTGTTGATCTTAGTGTATTAGTCATAGATCTGAATAAGTGTATTTCATTTAGGAAATGTTTTACTTTCCTGAAACAAATGCAGTATGATGCTGCAACAGCACAGAAGTAGGAGACAAGTCATCTTGGGTGTTAGAAGAACTGTGTTCTCTTTCACCACTTTTAAAAGGGTTGCATATATGCATATGCAGATTGAGGTGAGCACTGCTGACATTAGTAGAAGAAAGGAAGCCCTAATGTAAATAATTTCCCAAGAACAGCTGTTGCTGGGTAAATCATTATATAGAGTATATGGAGTCTTTATATAATACAGTATATCAGGCTATACCAAATGTAATTTATGCATTTGCTATAAATTGTTAATGCTGGAAATCAAACAGGAATTCTTGGGTTATATAGGTAAATTGAGATTCCAGCTACATTAGCTATTGGCTGTTCAGGTGAATGACTTACTATTTGCATTTGCAAGGTTTTAGGGAATGTTGAAGGTGTGTTTTCACATAAAATTGCATCTATTTATCTCTGTAACAGGTGAGGTCCTGCCCTCGAGGATAAAGACATAGTAATATTCTGTTTTTGGTGCTCTTTGGATGAAATCTTCAAGAAGAAAACTGTGAAAAAAGATTCAAACTTTGCTACAGATTTAGTGAGAAAACTATATTTTGCTTTGCAGACTTTTGGAAGCACCATGACAAGCCTAAAATAGCTTGTAATAAATATTACCAAATTCAGGGCACTATCTCTAAGAATTCTACATAACTTTCCTCAAGTTCCAGTTCATTGTTCATTCAACCATTTGAATGCTAGAGAAAAATCTAGCATTTTTCCAGGTGTCTTGGTGTGAAAAGATCAATGGAGAAAACAAGAACAGACAATGTTTCCAGCACAGAAAGATGAAGAAACTCAGTAAGGAAAAGAGATGAACAGATAGATGGAGCGAGACACAAAGAAGGAAGCCAAAACTATAAACAAGCAAACAAGCACTCTCCGTGAGACAGATTACAGTCCAGGCTTCAAGAATGTTTCTGAAAACATGTAAAAGAAAAAGCTCTGCAAACCATTTCTGTCTTGGCTGTGCTATGAACAAACAACTCTCTGGAATCACAGATTCTTTCTTAACTGTGGGTGCTTGCAACAGATTCACTGTGCCTTAATTTTAAGTCATGCAGAAGGAAAAAATGTGCACAATAAGCAAAATTAACATGTGTGATACAGAAAGCAATAGTTCTTCTAAAGTCTTGGGGTTAACCACAGAGTAATAATAAAAACAAAGAGTAGTAGTAAAAACAGTCACTCAGCTTTAGCTGTGTGACAAACAGAAATGATCACTGAATTCAAAAGGTCAAATGTGCAATCATGCAGAATAACCTTGCATGTGGTAGCTTGCCTAACCTGTTCCTGAGTTACCATAACTGAGAGTGGATCAGTCTTAGCGTGTGCAGTTGCCTCCTGACAATTGCATAACTCCCCACTTGCAAATACCAAATTCACATGCTCAGTCTTTTTTACTGAACATATGTGCTTACATATGCAATGTATTTCTGACTTTTAAAAACAATGAAAGTGCTCAGACTGGATTTGATGGCCAAAGCTCTTGTCCAGCAAGTGGCAGGAACATGAAATCTGGGCTGTCACCTACTGCCTTGTGATTGGAGGCAACAGCAGAGCACTGAGCCCCAACCTGCCATGCATATGACCAGCCCCCAAACATTTTACTTTAGAAAATCTTTCACTTAGAACAAGGAAGGGAGAATGCGTTACAGGAAAAGGGTGAGGAAGGTCAAAGACATCTCTAGTCTCCATGATTTCAAGGAGTTTCTTGTGTGGGAATGCAGAGCAACAGAACAGTTATTGTTACTGATTAAGAGACTGAATCATTTGAAATTCTGCAGACGCTTAGGTATTGCAAGCAATAAATGTGCAACATAATAAAACCCCCATCACTACACACGATTTCACAATTTCTTTTGGCTTACCCACTAGTGTTCAATAGCATGCAATCATGATGCCTAGAGGTATTCTGATGAAGTTTTCAGAGTCACCTCTGCAAAGAAACAAAGCTTTCTTCTCTAGTAACTCCTTGTAAGGTGGAGTCTCTCTCTCCATGGCTCCTACTGATGTTTTCAGTTGAAAGTTGAAAATGCTCAGCTGCTGTACTTTGCAAATGATTGTACACATTCCTCAAAACCATTGTGTGTAAATTTAAAAGAACAAGCAGACCAGCTGATTTGGATGCATACTAAGTATATGTACACACCTGGAGATACATGCAAAATCTGTGGGTGCAAGCCTAACTAACCAGACTGAAAGTTCATGTTTGCACAGGTACATGTGAGTGTTAAGATGCCTCATCAGACTAAATCTGCTACACAAAATCTACAAAGATGAGAGCCTGTATTAAACCAGCTTTGTAGTCCTTGAGCAGCACATAACAGATTTGACACTGGCCTGAAAGGGTAAGAAAAAGGGAGGCTAACTGTGGACCAATCGAGCATGCAGCTCCACTGAGGCTCATGAGGCAAAATTTTGCAGGTGAGTGATTTCTACTCTGTGGAATAAGGTTTTGAGTCTGGATGGCAGTTGAATAAGGGGCCTAATAAATAATGCTTTGACTCTGTTCTCCTTGACAGCACGAAGCTGTTGTGTTTGTGTGTGCCATGCAATCCAGTCTAATTCTCAGACCCAGAGAACTTAGTGGGATTTGCTTGTAATTACAAACCAGAAGAAGTCAAGCAACAGTGACCTCCTTAAGTACAGCAGCCCTGGCAAGGGCCCTGGGCTTTTTTACAGATCAAGGAAAGGAAGGAAGATGCAGAGATAACTCATAACTATCTCTCCATAAAGCTGAGCTCAGCTGACCCATAGGCATAGTTAAAAAAAGATAAATACTAGAATCTACTTAGCCTTGTCATATTTGTGCCTTGTAAGCATTATTTTGAGGTTATGCAAAATGATTGTGTCAAATCCACAAGAAAAAAAAATCCCTCTGGATCTAAGACTTTAGAGTTGCTTTTGTGAAGGAGTTGTCATCTGCTCTTTTCATAGAAAATGAGGCTAAGTTCATAGACATATGATTAAAACAGTTTCCTTCTGCTCCCCTAAAGAAGTAAAATCACATGAGCTCACTTATACAAGCAACAGTCAAATCCTGGGGTTGGCTGTAGCATGTAAAAACACTTAGCACTATTAACCATTTCCTGGGTTAATCAACTCATGCA
>VWZO01020306.1:217-32031 GCA_013396975.1 Bucco capensis | reverse complement strand
AGGCAGCAAAGCCCTCTGCAACACTCACAGTGGGCCTTTTTTTTTTTTTTTTTTTTCCCCAACAGGTCTGAAAAAACACTTAGTAAACCCAATAGCTGCTGAACTGAAAAGACAGGGGAAGAAAGTGGAGAAAGTCTCATAGCTACAATGTACAGAACTCCGTAAAGCCAAAAGCTTTATCTTAGAGTGGTCTTGGCTTAACTTTCATGTCAAGACTGACTCTGAACTGTGCTCAGACAGCTCTGCCCGCCAGTGCACAGGCTGCTTCAGAGAAGAAGGAGACATGCTTTCACCTCAGCTTCATCTTTTACCATGCTGTGCCATTGTGCAACATAAAGAGATTGCAATAAAGGTCACGTTGTGAATAGGGGGGGAAAAAAAAGACAAGTGCTGTCTCTGCAAAAACTGCATATTAAACCTGTGATCTTTAATCTGATTCTGCTGAACTTGGGCTGTCATGGGCAGTCCCAAACTCCATACAGTGTAGGATTTAATATCATTAGGAGATAATTAATTACAGTCTAATCTCCACCCTAACACCTTTGCAAAGAATGTGAACCAGGGCATAACCAGCTTGAGTGCAGTGGAGCTCCCTGCAGTGCAGTTCCAGCCAAGTCAACATGTTATAATATGAAAAATGGGTGCTGAAGGGTTTATGTCAAATAAAGAGGTGTAAGAGTACTGGATGAAATAAAACAAAACCCAAATCAGCCTCTGAAAACCCGCCTAGGTACGTGGGAGGATCCCCCACTGTCTGTTCAGATCTCCTTTTTTGCTGAAGGAAAGGGCAGCCAGGTGCCTGGACAGCCTCTCAGCTGAAGTAGGAGTAGGTGTGGTACAGCACGTTGGAAATCTTTGGTACCATGCTGATTTACATTTGCTGAGAATTCAGTGTGTCTTTCAAACAGCTGATCGGTATATATAAGCTCCATTTGAAATTTATCTAAGTCTGACAAATTACGGTATTCAAATAATTCAAAAATTACACATCAGCCAACGGAATTCTCTAACTTACCTATTGAGGTTAGAATCGTAACAAACCCGTGTAGCTGCTCTCAGCAGGCAGGTTAGACTAAACCCACTCCCTGTAAACGTAAAGTAGCAGATATGGCTGTTGTGCAAGTAACAAGGTCACTGACTGTTCAGTTGGTGGAGCAAACTCGATTAAGACTGGTGATAATCTGTTGAAAGATAGTAATTTATCTCCATTTGAAGAGTATTATCTTTATTCTACAGCTATCACAGAAAACAAGGTTAACAAATATTCCACGGTGAATTTTTGAAAGCGTTAGTCAGATCTTATACATTTAAGCCTTCCTAAACGGCTGTCAAAGGCAAGGAAACAAAGTGTCAAATCTGTGCACAGACTTACCTAATGGCCTTTATCTGAGAAAGTGGTTTATGATTTATACAGTCTCTACCTTTACTTAAACAGTTTCTCTTTTGCTCGGTAGTAAAGGCAATCTTCTAGCATTACTCACGTGGGAGAGATTAGCCCCAAAGACTGAGCTTACTGAAAGAATTTAGGAGATTCAAAATATACAGAGACTTGATGCAAGCTGTATGATAATCAGCTTTTATTAGTAATTGCTTGTGCATTGTAGTTCCTTCTGCATTGAAAGGGATTATGCTTATAAAATGTTTTCTATCCTCCTTAAATTTCATGTAAAATGTCACCTTCAACAGCATTGCATATATCTGTATAAAAGTGTATATCTTCTATCCTTGAAATAACTTTAGCAGCATGGGTAGGTTAGAGTAAGAACTCCACATCATATGCAAATTCATAGAGCTCCTGCTCTCAAGAAAAAAGGAATAAATGATTATTGAATTCCATGGAGAAATAATCAATATTGCATACCATGTCTATTGTTTTAGGAAACTGATTCGTATAGTCTTTTTCTGAGGGTCTTTTGTTACATACAAGATAGTTATCTAGATAACAGAAAGAATGCATATACATTATATATATATTTATGCATCCATATCTGTCTCTGCAGACATGATGTTTATTAAAGCCTAGAGCCTTTAATTTTAAGAATATTTGAGAATAAAAAAGTAGAACAAATGCAACAAGACTGTATGTTCCTTTGCATATATTCATACTGGTGGAATTCCTGCGCAATTGTTCTGTGATTGAATGCTTTCAACTGGTTAGGTCATGCAGTATATTTTACTAACTTCAGTGATAAAGATTTTGAGACTACTTAAGTGTAAAGATATAATTTTAAATACACATTCTAAACTGAGAGTTTGCACCTGAAATTTAATCAAGAACTTTGATACGTTATTGTCACTTGATCCAAGAAGTTGTAACTCTCCTGTTTTTCCCAGGATATTATGATGAGACTGTAGATAGCATGTACTTAGTGATGGCAACTGATTTCCTGATGAGCCCTGTTGCTAGATGTTTCAGCAGATTTGCAGTTGCCATTTGGTCTGAGAATCAGCACTGTTGAAAGCATGCCAATGCCACCTTGTACTTTGAGACAGCGTTTTCCTCTGGCTCCTTTTTGATTGACAGTTCTATTACAGATATCTTGTGGAATTGCTGAAAACTGTTATGGACATGATGAAAAATATAGTACCTGTGGTACAGGCACATCCACGTATCAAGGATCAAGCCTATACAATGAAAAGTACATTGAATAATACTGGTTGTATTTTAATTTATGTTCCCAGACAAGTCAGGGAGCCATATCTCACAGATGAAATGAGAATAACAATGTGCAAGTCATGTAAAAAATGATGCTAATGTTGTCTAACCTATAGTTTACAATCTATGTGTATGGCAAACCAGTTATGTATGGTTCCTAGGCTAACGTAGCTACAGTCCAAATCAGGAGAGAAAATGAAACTGAGACAGCCAGCACTGTGACAGGTGATATGGGACACTGCCTAGAACATGAGAATTGCAGGATTATGTGATTTGGGGAATATTCACAGCCAGCCTACCATAATATGATGCACCAGACCTACAAGGTAGACGGCCAATGACTGCAAAAAGCCCCATTCCTGCCAAGGCAGGCATAGTGAGGCACTCACAATGCATGCAGAATAGCTCTAATATATTAGGCAAATGTCCTAAACAGACAGCTAGAGGACAACAAAGGAGAGTTTTGGCCAAGTGAAACAATGCAACAGCTTTGCAAATCTGAACCTTAAGATAATTCAAGCTAATAAGCATATAATCTACATGCCAGAATATTAAATGGGTACATAGTTCATTGTTTTAAGTGCTCGTACCCCTGTTCACTCTTGACATTGATTAATATACTAGTGAGTGTCTAGAAATGGAAAGAGAACTTTTAGACAATCATTTGCTATTTCCATATTGTTTAATATTTTTTGTCTGTTACTGCTACGGTATTTGGTAGTGGGAATGCAATTTTTTTCAGGTACTTTGGCCCATGCTGTAATAATGACTGACAAATGAGACAAGTATAAATAAATGGTACATTAACATGGGTATTGACCTTATCTCCACCCCTTTATCCCTCTAAAATTTTGTTAAATTGATGGCTTCCAATACAGGAAAAGCCTCAAAAATAAAGCATCCTTAATTATCTCAGGCACATTAACCTTCATATTTAGTAGATTTTTTTTCTTTAGAAGTGCTTGAACAAAATTTTACAAGGATTCTCCATAAACCCAGATGTCAAGTGACAGTCAAGCAAAACAGGAGTTTCAGTCTGGCCCAGACCCAGCAGGATATTTTGTTCACAAATGAAAAATACAGCGCCACATAGGTTGTGATGAAGAAAGTGAACTCCATCCCAGACAGATCCAGTACAGGCATCAACCTGCATATTAGTATTGAGAAAATACAGCCTGGTCTGTAACTCAGCAGTGGCAAGTGAATGATGGTTAAGACAGTGCCTCCAAGTTGTTTCCAACTATATCTTGAATACTAGGTAATGTTCGAGAACATCGGAGTTTAGCACACTCCAGAGAGAGAAGCTGGTATCCTTCACAATTAGTATCATTTAAATAGTATAGATAGAAAGTTTTTTGTAGCAGGATGGTATTCACAAGTCCATAAATTCAGTGGATTACATATATTTGTGCCGCAGCTTTTATTTTCTGGGTACTTCAGGTCATTCTTGGGTGTACATTATGCACTAATCTATAAGGTCCATAGGAATACTGGGAAAGAATAGCTTAACCACTGGGCCATGCTGAAGTCAACTGAACCAAATGTTATGTACTCTCTCAATTATTTGTTTATGGGAGGACTCATACGGGTTTTATCTATTGTTTGGAATTCTTATGACAGGTAAGACACTTGTCATTAATAAATGGATTTTCCAAGCGCTTATAGTTTCAGCATTGAATGCTGAAGTGTTCTTTGTCACACCCACAGAAAAAGGCATTTTGAGGTGTCAAAATCTAGAAGAGGTCACCAGGAAAAAATGGAGTAATCCATTAGTAAAATAATATTCTGCTTGGGTTTCTTTTTTCTTCTTTACCCAATAAAACAATCCTCTCTATTGTCATCTACTAGCTGTGAAATTTATATTCTTGATTCCATAGGCTATAAGGCTGAAACAGGAAGAGATCTTTTTGTGTACATTTAGAAAAGCTTACACCATCCCTTTATCAGTCTATTTCCCACTAAACAAGAATGGTTGGAAAAATCTGGTCAGCATTACCACAAATTAAAACCATGCAAGTCCCTCATAAAAATAGGCCATAGCTAGTTCAAGGAATAACGCTTTGTAACTCACCCTCCACATAGGTACTGGCATCTGGTTATAGTCAATAAATAAGATCTCTTAAGCACGATTTGAGAGGCCATACTTTTTTGTTTTAACTAAAACATCTAGAAATAGTGGAAAATGAAACTAATATGCCAGTATTGACAAGAAATATTATCAGCCCTGGCTAAAATCAATTCCCCCTTCATGTATTTTATTTTATATTATTTACTGGCCTTTCTGTTGCTCTCATCTTCAGATTACCTATGACCTTCATAGGCAGCAATGAGGTAAGCATCAGAGAGCACCTGGGAGACTAGAAAGATCAGTGTCCTCATTTTTCAGATGAGAAAATGGACTCACTCTTTGCACTAGTGGCTTCTTCCAAATCACAGAGCATGGAAGAAGTTTAACAGAAATTGATGATCACCATGACAAGATGAGTTGAATTTCAGGCATTCTACTTCCCAATTAAGCACCTTCATTTTAACATTCTCTTTTTTTAGCTGTGGTTGTCACACACAGCCAATATAAATTGATTTGATTCAGCATACCTAAGAGCTGCTAACAGCATTTAAGATCAATGAGGAAAAAAATCTACTGATTGAAAGGGAGAAAAAAAAAAAGCAACGTAAGCTGTATTTTAGCATCTTAAAGAATGTAATGTAAATATTAGTATTTATATTCTTCTTTTTAGTGTTCTAAGCTAGAAGTTAGTAGTTCCACATTGCTAAAATATGATTTGAGTAGAATATTAATAACAACCTTTTTTCAAACACCTGTTACGTTACGTTTATGGTGACATTTATATGATCTTTATTTTTGTGGTAAATTTAAATTTTAATTATTCTTTGCCACTGTGAACTTTTACACTTTGGACTATATTTTTTCACATGATGAAAGGAAAATAATTATGTAAAAACTGAAATATGTGTATGTAACCCATCAATCAATAGCTCTAGTTAAACAAATTCCTCCAGCCTTATAAAATGCTGTGAGTTCGGATGCTGCCTAGGAAAAACAGTGAATAAAAAATGATCCAAGATTATTTAGATGAGGACAAAGACAATTAAATGATAACTTAGTGCTACAAATTTTGCTTATGATATACAAGCTTCATTCCATCTCATCCAGCAAATACAGTAATCTGGGCAACTTATTCTTTAAGAAGAATTTGATGCCATTGTTGGGAGGCAAGATTTTAATGGCCAGTTTATTTAAAGAAAGATTCTCTGAAAGGAATTGGTCAACTGCCAGAAGCTGTTTGCAAAGACAAATTGCTCACAATGAATTGTTTAGAGAGAAAACACTGCTTTTTGTTTATGAAACAAATCTGCATGCCAGTCAGTCAAGCTTGAGTATGAAGAATGTTTGCTGTAAGGTCATGAATGCAACATTGGTTTGCTTTTCTTAGTATGTGCTGTTTATATCTCTTGAGGCTGTAACTACTAAATAGCAGTAGAAAGTAGTTAACAACTCCAGAAATGGGTCCATTGTTGTAAGGGAAAAAGGCTGCCTGGCAGTCCTTTCACATCCATCTCTTTTCTTCATTGGAAATTCTCCTGTATTCAAGTGGCAATCTGAAAATATCTGTGTGCAATAACTTGTGGACATTTTCAGAAATTCTAATGATTGTGTTGGATCTTTTAAATTCAGTAATGTGTCTTCCACAGCTGCAAAGCATCTCTGAGTGTTTCATTCAAACCGTCTAGTTTCTGTGAAGAAGCAGTATGATTGCCAGTGCTCCCTCAGAGCTGCTAAGAAATAAGCATTAAGATTTGCTTTTAACAGTGTTTCTTACAGCACAGTAATTTAATAAGATATGTTGTTCACAGATGTTGCAGGGGTTGTTTGCTCGATAGCCAGTAAGTACAATCAGATTAATGTTTTTTCCAGCAAATGTTATTATGAATGTACTCAGAAGACTGCAATCAATTTTCTGCACAGCACAGAACACAACCTATGTGCAGTTGCGCAACACAGCATGACATTCTCCTCTTGTCTACATGGAAACAATTTCCAAGAAGCTGTGCTGCATCTCTGGTGCATTTATCTTTGTCCTAGTATAAGTATAATGTAAACCTGACTATTCTTTAAAGACAATGCTTTCCCATATAGAGTAGCCTGTGTGCAAGAAAGTTGCTATGGAAATCCATGATTACATTTTTCTGGCTAAAAAACCTTACTCTGTGTAATTTCAAATTTTGCGTTTCAAGCAATAACTGCCTACAAGTGTGTTAACACATACCTGATGGTCAAGGGGATGTCCCAGAGTAAAATCACAGAAATACTTTTCAGCAGAGGAGAAAGGTACTTTCTGCAGTGATTGACCAATGTTTCAACAAACAGAACCCTAAAACAGTGTATAAGACAGACAAGGGAAATGCAACTCTAGTATGTTCAAATGCTTTATGTTATACAAAAAGGAAAAAAGACCATCCATTTAAGCTTTAATGGTTGTGATGTGTGACTGTGAGGCCCCTCTCAGCAATTGACCTTACTGAGCAGGAAGCTAGAGTATTAGAGCTTTCTAAGTTTTTTCTCTCCCCTCAGTCTGGGCAGTGATTTGAGCTGAATATTCTTGTACTTGCCAGGCAGTAGATCTGCTCAGGTATCACAGAATGATGGAAGAAGCAGACCATAATCAATTCAGTCTGAAAGCAGGCCAAATCAGTCAGATATTAATTTGCTGTTATCAGTAACCTAACCACAGAGGTAACTACAGATCAGGCAGCGAGTACTTCAGCAAAGAATCCAATGACATTCTCATTGAAAAGAGTTCAGTCTGTTGTACTTCAGGGCACAAATTATAACTGTTTTAGACATTTGCCCCTCAAATATTTTCTTGATTTTTACATGTTGTAATACTAGCATACAGAAAATGGAATTTGTGTGGGATACTAATCAGTGAAATTCACAGGCTATCATGTACCTCCAAACTTGAAAGCACCAGCACAATGGCCAGGTTTATTTTTACATTTTACAGGTTTTATGCTTCCAAGTCAGGCACATGCATCAGTTACTACCACAGGTGTGCTTGATACTTGCAAGTAAAGCGGTGATGTAAGACAGATCAAATTTAAAAGGGTGTCATATCTCAGTCTTCACCTTTACTCAGCTCCTTGCTCCTCCTGAAGGTTAGTACTTAAATGTGTCAGTTTGATTGTTTGCTTAACAATGTTTCAAAATGTATCTGTCCAGTAATATATTTTTGGTTAAATGTAATCATCTCGTAGAACCAGCACAGGGCACAAGTCACAAAAACAGTTCCTCAGTACATTCCAGGGTGCATAATTGAGTAGGTGTGTACTGATTTGGTATAAATATTAATAAAGAAACAAACTGAAACCCCAAATGTTCATTTACATTTTGGCCATGGAATTTATAGTTGATTTGATTTGTACTGCTACCCTAGAGGCAGTGACGGAGGATGTATTTGATCCCCCACACTGAAGTTGTTTCTGGCTCCCTTATGTCATGGAAAACCACTCATAATTCAAGTGATTTGACTAAAAATTCACAAAGACTCTCTAGTTTTGACCACAATTATGATCAATTTTACAGTGTTTTGAGAACAAAACAGATACTAAAGCAGATATCATTTCCTCTGTCACAGGAGAGTAAATACTAACTTCTCTGTTATCTTAGTCCTGATAAAATGTACATCTTGTGCCAAGTTTGGACTAAAAACTACTTACTTGATAGTGAACTCTGACTTTTCTGTAATTTTAGTTTAGCTAGAAAGTTCATAGATAATTTAAAAATAGTTGTTACACTAAAAAAAAACAAAAAGACAAGGCTTCTTGGGTCTCTGAACTGGAATATTTCCTGAGAGCTTTAGGATGTTTGTCCCTAATTATTCTGAACTCACATACAATGAATAATAAAGAAGAAAAATCATGTGCTTATTTACACATGCGAAGTAACTCTACTGCTGCCAACAAATCTTTAGGATGATTACACACGTAACCTTTCTTAGTGTTGGGACCTGTTGCGAACATAACTAGCATTGAAACCTCAGGCAGATTGACTCTGATGCATTAACAGTGTTTATGTGAAATGAACAAGCTCGTGCAGAACCCAGTTGAGGCCAAAAATGCTGTGCTATGAAAAGTCATCATTAATTATAATCATGATCAATATATCTGAAGCAGACTTACCATAGGAATCCCTTTCTATTTTTTTTCTGTTTCCGTTCCAGCCTTCACAAGCTTTGCTAGCTTGGCAAAAACAAACAAACAAACAAACAAAAATAGGATTGCTTTTCCTAGGCAAAACGGGCTCTGGGTCCTGCAAGAGGGAACATTACTCACAAGTATGGGCAGGCATTTGGAAAAGACCCTGAATTTCGTGAAACTTAATGCATTGTCTTGTCAGGTTGAAATACCGAGCTGTAGAGAACACATTTCCATTCCCATGTTGAGGGATTACTAAATTAGGTTTTTTTCTTCATTTTTCCCTTTCAAGTACTAATCTTCTGTCCTGCAGCTGAGTGGCACAGGAGGAACAGTAAAATAGACAGTAAAATCTACAGTAAGTATTGCTTTTGTGCCTCTTTTAATACTAGTTTTCACATACTCAGCTATAAACAGTTTTCTGCAGGCTTTCTAATTCTGTTCATCACAACTTCTCACCAATTCAAACAGGTCTCTGTGACTAGGACAGATAAGTATGACGGAGAAAGGGTGTCTATAAAAAGCCAGGAAAAAAACACAAGTTCACATCTTGGTCAGTGAACTAGTGTCTAGGAAATAATGTCAGTGAACAGCAGCACTTAATGTTGTTGTAAAAAATAAAGTGCTCCTGATTTGATCTAACTCTCATTGAAATCAGAGGGAATCTTTATCCTGATTATAATGGGAAATGGATAAAAATATAATCCAAATACCAAGCTGATTACATCCCTAATGTATTCCACAAATCTAGCTATTTGAAATACAGAATACTACATAAACCATCATTTGGAAACCAGAGTGCCTTTGGAGAAAACCAAAATAAACAAAAAGAAACATAAGATGGGGAAGAACAGTTTGTCATTGGCAGAAAACTTTAATGAACTTGCTAATGCTCTGTTTATGAGCACTTAAAGAAATGGGCTTCCTCTATTCTTACCTTCCATTAAAAGAAATGGTATGCAGATTAAAAAATAAAACCTTAAATATACACTAGCATTTCTGAACTCAGCATAAAGTGTGGTTTTGCACTGGCACATAACTAACAGCACTGAAATGGCAGATATTGGTAAACATTTGAAACTTGCTCATATAAGTCTTTGTTTGCACCTGGCACGTGTGTACAAGTGCAGGACTTTGCAGATGCACTGCATCTCATGCTACAGAAAACTTTGAATATAAGCTCTCATTTCCAAATTCTGCCCCACCTTTCAAGGNACCCCAAGTGATTTTCAGACTGCGCCTGAACCTTTCAAGGTAAAAGCAGATGAAAATGTTGATTACAAAAGGACAAGGAATTTAGTAGGTTGACACCACATTGGCTGGAAGGGGCAGGGACAAAAATAGCCCACTCATGTTCCCTGTACATATTCGTTCCTTCTGACAGTGAAAACAGCTAGTATGGATCAGGCCTTCTGTTAAAAGACATGGCTTCACCCANCCTGGATGTTCGTTCGCGAAGCCTAGCCACGATGACCCATGGTACAAACTGTCCTATTAAGTCTCCTATGAACCATTTGGACATTCAACCAGTGCATGCTCCCCATTTGTTCCTAGTCCAATGAACACTATCTATTCTATTTCAGTTGACTGTACTTTCCTGAGCATGGTACCTTTGGTATTGTTTTCTTGGTGGATCCAAAAATTACACCATTAATGAATAAGTTGCACCTACCGCAGTGATTAGTCATGTGCTTCTGGCAGATGAAGCTTTGTAATGCTTACCTCATTGTATTTGATGTCTTTCCCATATTCTATTTTTTTCCTGTCATTTTGCTAGCACATTAGTTATGAAGCTAGTCATTATGTTACTGACCCTTCTGAAGTTTGATTAGTTTGGATGGAAAATAAACAATTCTTACCCACAAAAAAGTAACTAGAAATAAACATATTGTGGCTAGAGAAATGATGAGATAAAGGAACAGAACAGAGGGATGATCAATTACTAGGAAGGAAAACACAATGTCTTCAGAAAAGTATCAGAGGAAAAGGAAGAACAGATATACGTAGACTAGTATGTGAACAAATAAAAGTGCCTAATAGTTTACTAAGTGCTCAGAGGTTTTACACCTTGGACTGCAGTTTCTGGACAGTGGTATATATTCTGACACTGGTATGTGGTTTGGTGACTTTTTGCTCTCAGCTCTGTTTGCCAGGTTACTTGTTAGAACCTGGAAGTGAAATCAGATACTTGACTATTTCCCATGTATTTCAGTCATTTAAATTACTTGCTGCCTAGTAGGTTTTCCATTTCTCTTTGTGTTAGCTTATATTGATAGCATAATTAAGATGCCTAAAACTTTCCATTGAAGATTCTTGGTGCGTTTAAAATGTAATTCAGTCATTGTGAATTTGTAGCCTTCATTAGAAACTTTTAAAAATGTGGAAGAGTATTGCCATATAGACAGTATATATTCCGTGATAGCTGTTTTTTTTTGCTGTTTAATGAAAATTAGATAAAGCCTCATGGAGATGTTTTAATACACTACATTGCAGCCTGTTTCAGGAATCTGTTAAAAAAAAAAGAAAATCCACATTGCTAATTATATTACAACTGAAAATTCAGAATAGTTATGCTAGTAATTCCTGTAAGATGAACTGTAAAGCTAAAATGGAATTACGTAACTTCCTAATGATCAGAACTACCAGAGAGTTCAGTGTGCTTTCAGTATTTATTTTCAGTATAGTTTACTTTTAGCTCACCTTTATTTAAATATTTCCCCCTCTTTCTGTTAGCCCATTGAGTCTGATTTTCCAAACTTGTCCAGGAATCTGTCTCTTATTAGTTAATAATACTGATGTGGAAACCTGGCCTATTTGACAACAGTGGGACTTTCCTAGAACTTTCAGGGCAAAAGTTTAATAAAATTCAGAGACTTAGTGTAGAAAATCCATCATGGCTTGTGCTGACCTCAGTCAACTGACTGTAATGTTGATAAGAATTTACATGGTGATAGCTTGGCAAATCAGGAAGCATGAGAAAAAGAGAGAGAGAGAAAAGTAAGACTATTAAGGCTAGTCTAATTGTATAAATGAGGAGATACTTCAGGACTGTTTTTTTTTTAAAATTAGCTCTCAAATTCTATTTTCTCAGATAAAAATGCAATACATTTATTACTGTCCTCTTTTGAGTAAAAACTTCCAATAAGATGAGCTGTCATTGTACCTGTACTAAAGAGTTAGCATTTTAAATTTACAGAAATTAAGAATGCAACAGACTAACCAATCTTTTCCTTTTCAATAAAGATTTGTGATTTTAATTATCTTTTTTTCTGTTTTCAATTTCATTTTTCTGTTGAAAATTGAAGGTGTAACTGTCTAGCAGTGAATTCTGTTGTACACCTGCGCTTTTATTTTGTCTGGCTGGAAGAGTAGGCATTGATATTTACAATTAACCCAGTAATATCATGTGGAAAGAATGAACAGATTTCCAAAGATGAAAGCAGGTCCATGAGCAGAACCCAAATTCCTGAGTCACATACATGTGCTAAGCGTAACATAAATTTAAAATTGACCTTAAATGAATTAATTTAACTCCAGCATCTAACACATGCAGAGCCATCAGCACCAATTCTTGCGGCTTTGTTATAAGTTATTATAGCTGACTCTTCAACAGTTGATCCTAAACTATAGAAAATAAAATAAGTGGACAGAAATATAGTGATAACTGAATGCTCAGTGCAGTGTTTTACTGCCTCTTGTTTCATTTGGAAACAGCACTGTTTGTCTTGTAAGATAAGTGAAATAATACTCTTACAAGTTCTCAGTCTTTCCCTTTCAGATTGCTATTCTGACTTCCAAAGTAAAAAGCCGTTTTTCAACCAGGAAGTCATACCAGCAGGCTAAATGTTTCATATTGCAGTTTTTGTTCTGCTGCTTCTATAGTTTACCAGTATTATCTCTTCCATGACTGGCTGTTATTATGCAGTGATATTTAAAAACAAAACAAAACAAAAACCAAACTCAGGCAAACATCTCAGTGGTACAGAGCCATGTTTAGTTTCTGCTCTTGTTTGAAACATGCAATTTGAGTTCAAGTGGGGTTTTGCAACCAGACAGAAATCTTACAGATATAAATGAACTCTCTCTAACCCAGGACCTTTCTGCCTCTCGGTTTCTCACTCTTTCTTTTTCTTTCCATCAAACCCAAAGCCAGATAACACTTTCCTGCTGTGAATTTTTTTAAGTCACCCAACAGCTCTGGGAAATGAGAGCTGTCACAGTTTTGGGATGAGAAAATCATCTGCAGTTCGCACAGATCTATGAGATGATAGGAGTTAATTGACAGCTTGCAGGATTTCGTCTCCAGGCAGAGTTGGAGGGAATAGGAGCCCTGTGGGTTTCATTTGGGCAAAGATAAAGCAGGTTTTTATTCAGTGCTCATGGAGAGAGTATAATTAACCTTTTAGAAGTGTTAAGAATGATCAAATTGTTATTCATTTTTGCAAATGAGAAAAGAGAGCTTCTTTCTGTGCCAGGAAAATGCCAGTGCAGATTTCAAGGTCACTTGATGATTTCCTTTGACTGAAAAGATGGAAGCTGGAAAAAAAAGATGAAAATAAAAAGATTGAGAAATGTCATGATAAAATTATGCATCATTCAGGATGTGAAATGAACAAATGTCCATTTATAACATACTTTAGCTAACATTTACTGTATGTTCATATTCGCCTGCTGGACTTCACAAGTCATGAAGGTTTCCATTGTTACTGCAAATAAGAAACTTGGTGCTAGCAACTGTCTTGTATATTGCTGATATAATTTTCTAAAAATCTATTTTAAAGGAGAAAACAGACTGTTATACAAGGTTAGTGGCTTGGTTTTTAAGGTGTGTAATGCTATATTTTCAAACACTGTAAATTCTGGAATTATTATATAAGTATAGCATAGAAGAATTAAACATCTGTAAATTAAAAATACGTCTTAAGTCCCTTTAAACAGTAATATAAAAACCTGACTCTGATAGAAATTCCAAACTCAGGTTTTTGCTTGTTGTCTAGGCTATAGCTTTTATATAGTGTGGACTAATATAACCATGATTCAGTATCTGTCTGAGTTTCTCTTTTCTAGAGCAGCTGACACAGGGCACAAGATACCTTGCAAAATTATAACCTCTTTTGTCCTTGTACTCCTGCCAATTTCTAGGTCAATGAGAAGAACAGAGTATCTCCTGCACCAGAACAGATACAGACCCTTGTTCTGCATAGGATCAACACAGCAGTCAGCAATAAGAAACCATGAACAGGAATATCAACAACCCCTTTATTATAGTCTAAGATGTAGGTTTTAAGATGCTCTCCTAATTCCAGTCTTGTAGAACAACCCTCTTTGTCTGTTCCTGCATGGTGAAACTCCATACACACACAAGATCTCTCTCTCTTCCTACCCGGTCTTTCTTCTTTCTCCCCCCACCCTCCCTCTCCCCTCTCATTCCCTGACCCCCTCCATGCCTTCTAAGACTTTTCAGATGCGAGATTTACACAGTATGATTAAAATCATTGCAACACGTCACATCTTCTTTTCCCGTCTAAAAGTACTTAGCAACCGCCAACAATCCAAGCTACAGGGTTTTTTCTGTTACAGTAAGTGTATAAACTACATTTGTGATAGTCCCCCCTGACAGATGGGCTCCTAACCCCTGCACTGTAGCTGACTGTTGTAAGGATACGCTTTCTACCTGTTGTTTTTTTTCCTGGATGGAGACCTGAGTGCCAAAATTGTGGAAGCTTTTGATGCACTTTTTAAATACAATACAAATACAAATACAAGTAAGTTTAATGCTTAGAGAAATCAGCTTAGGGAATGAGGGATCACAGACTTTCCAATGAGACTTTGAAGAGTCCTTTCCTTTAGCTCACAAAGATTATCTTGTCTTGTTTTGCTTAAAGTAAATCCGTACTACTACAGTACCTAAGGAAACCTAAGGAAAAGAATATTTTTGCCTCCTAAACCCTGCAGACAAGGACAAGGCATTCTTGGCCTTACCTGCTCTTTATTATTTCAAGGTTGGTGCATTTTTTGTTTGTCTTGTTTTATTTTGATTTTTCTTTCCTAAATGCTCTTGTCCCTTTGGTTTAGGCAGTCTGGATTGTAAACTGATACCTTTGATAAATCTCAAAAAAGTGTTGAGATTGTCGTTGTCTTGAGCTACCTCTTTATTCTTAAAACATATTTGAATATGGTAGGGTAAAGAATTAATAAATAATGGTTGCTTGCTTTTTGTGGTATAGTCATTACTGTGCTAGTGACTATTAACAAAGAATGTAGAGGGTTAACCTATGAAAACCTGCTTTTTTTAAATTTCAGTAATCCAAAATTCATGACTCCACTCTTCACCCAAGTGAATGGAAAAAGCTCTTAATACTTTATCTTAGAACATCTGATTTTTCCATTCTAGTTAGGCACAACTTCTCTGTCAAAAAATAACCCAAGTCATCCTACTGACGTACGAGAATGCCCTGTCAGTAGGTGGAAGTCATAATGCTCAATGGAGAGATATGAGTAGCTCTACTGGTGGAGTGCCAGTGGGTCCATAAGAGGAGAATACTTCTGGTGGACTTTAGAAGGTTTTCTAGGTAAATCTTTTTATTGCCATGAATTATTCATAGTCACATCATGGATACTATTAAATAGGAAAAGTTTGCAGTAATAACACTGCCAGACAGTTAAATGTTCAACTATACGTTTTAGCTTAAAACTCACAGTTTTACAAAATGTGTCTGTCATATCAGTTTCAAAAAACTAATAATGTGCTAGCTTATATCTTCAAACTTGCAGCAGGCCTTTAGGTTTTTCATTCCAAAAAACTTATTTAGCTTTTACAATATGAAAATTATAGACATGGTGACATTTAAACCTTTGCTTTTCATAGCATTTCACTCTTACACCATTTTAAAAGACAGCTATTAACATTTACAAAAATCTTTCAGAAACCAAATGTTCTAACATGCAGAATTCCAATTATACTGTGTAAGAGGGTTATCGACTGTTCTTCTACAAGAATACTTTGAAGTGCTTGGTATTAAACCAAGAGCTAAAATGTCAGTTGCACATAGACAATAAATTAAGGTTTATAAAACCATGTAAGATTTATTTAATATTACAATTTTGACCTTTAGACAGCCTTAGCCATAGCTTGCTTAAGTTTTCCTTCTCTCTTGCCTTCTTTCTTTATCTGCCTAATCTTACTTGAATGTTAAACAAAGGTTGTGATGCCAGCTATGCAAAGTAATACAAACCATTCATAATATTAGTACTTTCCTCCAACTGTTGTTAACACAGTCACATAAACCATGTTTCATTCCTCAGCTGAGACATTTTCTGAATTGCTCGGGGACTTCAATGAGCAGCATTTCCAGAGCTGCCAAGACACAGATGTTTAATTTTCAGTTTCTCATTACAAACATCCAAAACTTTCAATGAAATGCAAAACTAAAAACACAAATGCAAGTCAGCTCTCTTATACCAACAGACACTGTGAAGAAGACAGGCAGTCAAAAGAGAAGTAGAGATAGAAGAAGAGGAACTAACTGTTGAAGAAAAAAAACAATACCTGTACAAGACACATCTAAGTGACTGCTGTTTTGAAAAACATTTCAGCTCACGGTAAACAAAATGCTACCCTGCAAAGGGAAGGAAAGAATTAGCCATTTTGTTGCTGATTTCAAACTAAGGAGACTCCCTCTTTCCAGACAAAGGAACTCCTATGTCAGAAGCTAAGTACCTAAACTACTTTTGGCATCTTTTATATCAGTGTTTTTATAAATTAAGAATGACCAGAAAAGTCAGGAAAGCAGTCAGGGAAGGAAATAAACACTGAACAATCTACAAATCATCTTTGCAGCCACCTACCACTGAGGAAGCACATACTAAAACACAGAGCAATATATAGCAGTGAAGACTGAGGAATGACTAGAGACTCTACATAGAAATTAGAAACTCATCTTAGTGATATTTTTTCCTTTGTAGAACAACATGGAATGTGTGAATGACAGTTCATGCAGAAAATATGACAGGCTTTCAGATGTCATGAAGGAAATGGAGGAAGCAAATGTGGAAAACTGCATTAAAGCATATATTTTGCTATGAGCTGAGCTGTGAGACCCAGGTGACTGAAAGGGCACACAGAGTGCCAGTGCAAAGTCACCACCTGGGAGCTTTCCTGAGACATTTTTCCTCAGATGTTTCGACTACAGAGATAAGGTTAAAATGTTGAGATTGGCTGGACAAAGATCAGAAATTAAATTCATTTCATTTTTTCCAGACTGTATTTGAAAGATCCAAAGAGGTCACAGTTATTTTCTGAAATTTGAAGAAAGTTCTCAGAGATCAGAATCTTCACTATGACACAGCATGCTTCTTTCTGTGAAGTTGAGAGGTGAGCTATAGTAAATGAGAGCACTACATTTTCTAACTCCATCTGACAGCAGCTTAACATTTCAGCTTCATTAAAGACACAATATTATTTTTTCTAGACCACCTTGAAAGCAGGGATTTAAAAACAACTTATTTAGTTTTCTTTTAGTTTTGAACAACCATGCAGAACCAGCTAATTCTGTTACACCATATTTTTCCTCCAATGTGGAAGGTAGACTTGGAAAAAAAACAACTCTGTTAACAAGCCTTGGAGAAGGCATAGATGACTGATAGCTGCTTTCCTTCTTCAACATGAACACATGACATCAATGCACAACAAAAGCAAATTCTCAGCTGTAATTTGATTTATATGAGGAGAGTCTTCAGATAGAGCAATTCTGCAGCTCTGGAAATCACATATGAAATTCTTCTTTTCTAACACCTAACATTTTCTCAAATTGTTTTTCTCTTTTTTTCACCTCTTTTCTTCATTTTATGTGGTTATCCAACAGAAGACATTTCTGGGCAGAGCTCAAGCATCACAGGAAAAGGTTATGTTGCCTTCTCCCATAAATCTTTCCATGGCCCATAACAGTCTCAGTTTTAATTCATTGGCTGACATTCATTCTGCCTTTCAACAGGCTGTAACTTCCAGAAGGGCCCCTTTCCTTTCCTTTCCTCTTCTCTCCTCTGCAATCCACAGCAACTATATTGTTCTACTATTGGACGAATAAACAGCCACCCTGGTAAGACACGTCTCAAATCTCTGCAAAGGTTCAGGAACTTTTTGGTACAACTGAAGATTTTTTTTAAATGTTGTGTTCAGACAGCCTTCCCTCATCCTTCTTATCTGTCTCAGAACCTCAACATAAACCAAAAAGCCCTCCTATGTAAGCTCGTTGTAATTTAAGGTGCAGCATTTTGAATATTATGTAAAGAAATATTAAGAGTCAGATCACAAACATAATTTGAACGAAATGGGTTTTGTAAATTCCACAAAGAGTGATTTTATTCAGCCTGGCACTAAAATTGGTCGCAGCTAGTTGCAGGATTGAGGTCCTGAGAACAGTCATCTGAGAACAATACAATGGGCAACTCTTCACAGAACAGCACAACCAGCAGAGAGGCAATATTAGGGAGCTGCTGGAGAGGCAAGAAAGTGAAAAGGTTTATGTTATTGATTGCAGAAAAGAGAAGCCTTCAGTCACATGTCTAATCAATCAACCACTCTATTTCAGTTTAGTGCATTATTCATTCACTGCATTTAGTAGTGGCTTTAATTGTTTTCAGTATGATGAGATTTGCAGACTTCTTTAGAATTTCCACAAGATTAAATCTGGAGATCTAATAGTTAAGTCATTATTATCTTTGTGTTGTTTTTTTTTTACCCATTTTTATTTTGTTAAATGTTTTCTCTCTCTCTCCCCACCCCCAGCCCTCCAACAAGTACTATATGAAGGGGGTGAGGGCATTCAATCAAGTTTATTGAGCCAAAGCAGTTTCCATACCTCTCAAGTGTCTGGATTTTATTGGAAAGTCCTGCACTTACAGGAATTTGAATTATGGGCTACACAATGTTTTCCTGTTCCAGTTTTTGCTCTGTGGCCACTGAAATTCCAAGCAGATATCTCTAAAGTCCTAAGAAATACAGTCAAATTCTTGTGAGTTAAATTTATTATGTTGACTCAAATACTGTGCAAATATTTTGTGCCACCTAGAACCAATATTGATTTAAAGAAGAACAAAAAAACCCAAAGAAAACAATGAACTAATCTGTCTAATTCATGTGTCCAGTATCATTAGTTCCATGCCTAGATTTTCTTTATTTATATTGGGGTAGTAAAGCCTCTGCAGTGCATTCTGGAATGGCAGATATACAAGGCCAAATGCATTCGAATTCGAATTCGAATACATTGCAACAACAAATTAGAGAATGATTAATGCTACTGAGTTTTACGGGATAAAAGAACTTGAGGATGTTAGTGTCATTTGACATATGTGGTTATTATGTGCATTTTTAATTTTTCTTTTTATTTACCCTGATATACTTAGCTAAATACTTAGCCAAACAGATAAGTGAAAGAAAGAAACTATTTTCTTCTGGGATATAACAACTTTCCACTCATTAAAAGACATCTCTGTTTCCTGGGTGCTAATGAGGATTTTGTTTGGTTTAAATGGCACTACAGTCAAAGATCCTTTACAGTTGCCATATGTCTAAGACTTTAGTAGTATAATTTGTAAGGCTGCAAGTCACAAAACCAGCCAGTACAAGTCCCTATGTCTTTTCAAGCTCTACTTGTAACAACTGTACGTTGCTGCTTGGAAATGTAGATTGTAAATTGGGTGGTAATTCAGAAACATAAATTTTTGGGAACATTTGATTCTCTGGCTTTTCTTGCAGTGTTATCAAGAGGCTAAGGAGATAGAATGAATGTAGAATGAAGAAAGTTGCTTCAGCCAAAGGCAGTTAGTATAGATAGGAACTTCTCCTCATTCTTATGATATGTACATGAGCAGGACATGGGTAACTGATGGGTGTTTGGTTGTTAGAGTCCTATTTTCTTATTCTACACATGTGAATTGCATCTGCACAGCAGGTGAGATTGAGGTGGTTGTATATATGAATAAAATAAGCACTTGAGCAATTGTGCTCTCATTTTGAGTACAGACTTTGGCTTTGTGCCTTTGAATCTCTAGACCACCCACTGTCTGTAAGGATTGCTCCTTCCATCATCTACTTTGATCAGATAAAAAGTGAAACTGGCACAACAATATGTAACAATTTGGAGCTAATCTTGGGAACATTAATGAATGCTCCTCTGCAATATCAGGCTCTAGCCCCAGCACACAAGATGAAGAACATTGCTTCTGAAGAAATTGCAGAGTAAATGCAGTCAGAGCAAATGTAATTGCCTTCCAACCAGTCTTTAGAACCTGCTGTGAGCCACAATCTGGGTGAACTTTAGGTACAGGCTACCCTGTATTTCATCTGGTCACCAGACCTGGACTTCTTTTAGGGGAAATGACTACCTGCTATGCCACAAGGTCAGTAATCCCTCCAAAAGATTCTAAAGCTAACCTGATGTGAAGGGGTTATAAAGCAAAGTGTGCATATGTGAGACTGGTGTTGGGAAGACACGGAGGTGAACTCCCACATGAAATATGAGGAGAAGGAGCTGCAGAGGATGTAGGAAACATGGAGAATGGTCAGGGAAGCAGAGGGCAGGAAGTAATCAAGGACATACAGGAGGAGAAGCAGTGGTGCCATGAAGAACACGGTCAAGGAATTGTAAGGGTAAAACGATGAGGAAAATATGGAAGATAAAGACCACGTGGCTGAGCAATAGGCTATGAAAGAAGCAATACAAAGAAATGTGGGAGCAAATAGAGAGGACAAGAAAGTAGTTACAGAAAAAGAAAAGCAAAGGAGGAAGAATTTTTCATCCAGGACACAGGAAGGAGGAGAGTAATGTTGTTCCCAACAGCTGCTGCATGGCACCACACTCCTGTGTGGCTTTCAAATAACAAAAACGTTCTCATGTACAGTCTGTTAATTAATGGGGGAAAAATTGTCTGCAAACGAAAAAAAAGAACAACGAAACTTTCACTGAGCAGACACCTGCTATAGCAGCTGAGCTAGGACTAGGCTCTCTTATGGTTGTTACAAGGGTTTTCACTGTGCTTAACTTGGAACAATGCCAGGCACTGACCATGCAGCCCCAAGTTCACAGAATAACCAAGGGGATTTTAATGATTAGGAGTGACTCGAAGATCATGTTTCTATCCAACCCAAATTATATTGTAAAAACAGGTATGAGAGGGTGATAAAAGCTGAACATCAGATTATTTTTTTAAAAAAGAAGCTGAGTGGTTTCTTTCAGACTTCTTATCCTTTGTGTTTATTTTTTTAAACAGATGTGAAGAAGTGGATGGAAAGTTAACTGCCAGTAATAAAAATAAAACCAGAATGCAATCTCTTGCTTGTCTTTCTTCATTCTAACATACTTTATCTAAAAACACATCACTTTGTTCATGTGGGAAGCTGGGATGAGTTCACCTCAGTGTTTTTCAAGTGCAATGTAATTGTACATTTCTCTGCCGTAAAAGGCCAGCAGAAAGTTGGATATGGTGCACAAACCAGGTTCTGATTTTTATTTACTTTTTTTTTTTCCTTCTCCATAACCACCTACTTTTAGGAGTGGAAACTGCAAAAACAAGATAGAGTGAAATGAAAAACTCTTGACATCAGATCTCTGCATTCTGCTTTAGGAGCAGCTTTTTCGGTTGATGCTTGTACTTGTAGAACCACCACTGGGCCAGACCATTTAGTGAGCTGTAACTGAGAGCAAATTCAGGAGCTACATCAAGTGATTTTAAAAAATTCAATGCAGTAACCAAAATCATTTGATCTTTTATTGGCAGAGGGTGGCTGTTTATAAAAAGAAATTAAATACAGCGACCAGTCAATGCCAAATAAATGTAGATGAATCCAACCTAAACTGGGTCCAGATAATTCTTGGAGTATGCTCTGCATTACAATAACTTTAGGTCAGACAAAGACATGCATATGCATGCATTCATGATTCCATGATATTTTGTATTTTTCCGATTCTTTTTCTCTTAGAGGATCTTTTAAATTTTTTCATAGTCACAGTGATATTCTCATGCCCATAGTCTTTTTCAGAAAAGAATTTATTTCTGAAGAATTCTATTTTACTTGCAAGCAAATAAGCAGTGTGGAAATAATGTGTACATGCCTTCTTTCCAAGTGGAAGAAGATATTTTCTTCTCAACCTGATTTAGTTTGATAAATGTGAGAATGTACTGAAACAAGATACTTTAGGCTATGTGAAATACTGGACTGCAGCTACATTTAGTCATGGCATGGCACATCCACTTATGAGTCCCCTGAGACAGCCTGGCAGGATAGAGTAACAGCTTGATTATTTGGAGTTTCATGTCTGTCACCCTACTTATTAGCATAGTTTTGAGGTTAAACAATGGTGTTAGTTTTCTGTGTGCATCCTCCTGCTTATTCATTATCAAATTACAATGTTTAGACTGCTATTATCTAGATCAAACATATCAGGTCCTAAAAATGTAACTTCCCCAGTAACAAAATAGTTTTTAGTGAACTAGTTTAGCATCAACTTTAATATGTAAATAGAATCACCTTAAGAGCAGGTTTTGAAAGCTTTTTTTTGAAGAATGAACTTGATGAACTGAGAGCACTATCTTTAAATTATTTCAATGGGTTTTGGACCAAGACTAACATAATGTTTTTGAGAAGTATTTAAATATGTGTATGTAGTGTAATACTGTCCATATCTAGCAAAAGTATTTAAGGACATAGGCCAATGGAATTCGTTTCATGATTAGAGGTCAAGTAGACTTATAAGTACTTTCCTGATTAAATATTCAATATTGATGAAAATATCCAGCACCAAGTTCAAAAAAACACAAACAATGAGGCCCATGTCTACGCTTTTCTCTATGTTAGCGTAAAACAAAGAAATATTTTCTCCTGCATTTAAGAGAACACTTTGCTTCCAAGTTACTGTTTACTCTCATCACATCTGTTCAGATGCTTAACACTTCACATAAGTACACCAGGTGCTGCTTGCCACCCTTTAGCTCATGAGTAACACATGACACTCTGTCTGCTTTATGGAACTTAGGATTCTTTCTGTAATGCTTTCATAAATGGGTCTGTCTATCCACTCACATGGTCATGTCTAAAAAAGTTAAAAAACCCTATCCACTCACTTCAACCAAGAACTGTTTATCTTACGGATGCATCAGCCCCAGTTTTTATGTAGCAGTAACTTAAAACTTCCTGCTAGCCTCTTATGATGTGATGTGAGATCTGCTATAAGTGTGTGTACATGCCTCGCTGGATGGTAACATTGGATAGACACAGACAGAAAGAAATTACTGTGATCTCAACTTATGATACATAGACAGTGCTGATTTTCTGGATAAATGTCCATGAAGTACACACATGTCTTTCTAAGATGTGCATTGTTTTGCTGCTTTTTCATAAGTAGGTTACAGCTCCCAGGATTGGTATCTTCTCCAAAGCCTGCAATGGCAGAAGACAAAGACAGGAAATTATCTTCCTCAAGACATTATTGCTCTTTCTTGCTCCTTCGTCTTTGTTTTTGCCTGTGCCCACCTACAAATGACTTAAGAAAAGTCTGGGCAGAGCTAATTTATTACATTTATGTGTTCAAACTAAACTACGGCTGAGCAACATTTGATGGTGTTCCGCAGGCTTGTGTGAGAAACTACAAACAAGGGAAAATTGCAGATCAGAATGAAGCTCCTGTCAGCTGTCGTTTTCCACTGATACATTTCACTGTAATTATTACTTTTTGAAAAGTGGCATACATTGTAAATTACAAGGTTAATTAAGTCCTGAAGATGTGTTACATTTCTGTTTGGAAGTTTTTGAATAAATTAATACTTATTATGTGTTTACACTAAAGCTCAAGTCTGCCAGAGAGAAACTATACTATGTTTTAAAGTGATGTGTATGCAACACATTTCAATTTCTCCCTTTGGCATCTCTGTACATTTTTTGGAAAAAAAACAACAACAAACAAAACCAAACCAAAAAACCCAAACAACATTGTATTTATATAGAATCATAGAACAATCAGAGTTGGAAGGGACCCACAAGGATCATCAAGTCAAACTCCCATTAGGCACAGGACAAAAACCCCAAGGTCACACGAGGTGACTAAAGGCATTGTCCAAGTGTCTTTAAACTCCACAAAATTTGGAGCCATAACCACCTCCCTGGGGAGCTTCTTCCAATGCTCCACCACCCTCTGGGTGAAAAACTTTTTTCTAACATCCAGTCTGAATTTGCCCTGGCACAGCTTCATACCATTCCCCTGTGTCCTGTCACTGTTGACCAAAGAGAAGAGTTCAGCCCCCACTCCTCCCTCTCTGGTGNACTAATCCTTCACGTCCTACATCTAAGTCATTTATAAATATATTAGACAGCACTGGTAGAATCACTCACAGAATCATAGAATCATATAAAGAAGCTCTTCAGCACCAATCTAAAGTTTTTATTAAATAAATTGCATGACATCCAGAATATATTATGATGCATCTATTTAACATTGCAGTCTTAAAAGAAGTAGAAATTTGCTGTATGTTACACTTCCCTAACCTTATGTTCCAGCACAACACTATGCCTTTTTAGCACTGACTTGGAAATCAGATTGAATATGTCTGGAATACAGTTTCACATTGTGCATAATCCTGGTTCTGCCACTGAAGAAAATCAATGAGGGTGAAGCATTGATCTCCTTGCAGACTGCAAATGCAGTTAGCTCTGAAATACACTGCTGGGGATTTTGTTATTCAAGTCATTCAATCGCCCAATGTGTTTGCTAACCAAGTTCTTACCATGCAGCACCTCACTAGCCTGAGCTTAGCTTCAGTTATGAATACAGCAAAAAAAGGTCCCTTTTGGAAGAAGAAAAAGACTTTACATATGCACAGGTCTTCTACTATGTGTGTGTTTGCTGAAGGCTAAACTGAAATGTCTTTTCTTCAATGACATTTCACAATGTCATCAAATGCATAAAAGTCTAACAGAGGGATGTGTGAATATGAGTCACTCCAGGAAAATATTCTCTTCTGTTATGACGGATTTCATTCTAGGCTGTGTTGGTCAGCCAATTTTCCTTTTTTCTTATGAAGGGAATTTGATGGAGTATTTCTTGATATTGCCAAAATACACACATATTTTTGCACATATATGCCTACAGAATTACAGGTATGACAGATGCATGAGCACATATACACACACCTTAGACAGAGAGATGTACTTTATTTTTTATTTATATATGAATTATATTTCATTTTTGTCAGCAAAAATGTTTTCCTAACCTACAGCCTTCTAACTGCAGATAATAAATCAAATATTTTTAAAGAGACCACAGATAATTAATTTAGTGCTGTCACAATATAGTGTTTTCTTTAATGAAAATTTATATTATTTTCACTATAATAAATCTCAGTTAAATAAATTTGTACTGAAAGATGGAAAAGAATCGATACATTCTGTGGTAAACACTGTCTGGTGCTTGACAATAATCAGGACCCTGACATGCTGAAGTACCCTGATGTTACTTAGTGCATCTACTCTGAGTTAGAATTTTCAGTGGTACTACTGTTTTACAAATGTAGGCAGCTGAACCAGGTAGCATTTGTATTAAGACATAATGCTCACAGATCAACACCAGGCTGCAACCATATAAAGCAGTACCTCAGAATATTAACAAGATTAAGATAATGAATTCTGCTTTAAAGCACACTAAGAGCTGTGCAGCTCTGCTAGTTGAAAGAAAAACAACCACCCCACCCTCCCTGGTTTTATTTTTGTTTGAGTGCTCAATAGTTAGAAAGATGAAATATTAACTGAAATGCTGTAGGAAGTATAGTAGATGAAAAGAATGTGCTACAAACAAGTGTTATCTAAGAGACTACTACATATTCTTTATTTTGTATGAGCACATGCTTGGCATAATTACAGTGATAAATTAAACAAAACAGGAGTGTTTCAAATGAAACATTTCTTCTGGCCATTCAGTGCTACAGCAGGAGCAGTTGAACTTCACAAAGCAGTAAGGCCTTCTATTTATAAGCAAAGAGCTACTTTATATCAGAAACAATTTCAATAAGTCACCAAAAACATCATGCAGAACTCAACTGGTGGTGAAATGTTTGCTACCAACTGAGCAACAGTATAAAATTAATAGCTGAGCTTTTTGTCTGTTATATCAGTGGATTAAATCCACTCATTTTAAAATGAGAATACTTAGAGAAATTTTGGTATTACATAATTAGATACTTTATCACAATAGTATGTGAATATAATAAATGCAATGCCTTTCATATATATAGCACTGCCATCAAAGCACATAGCACAAAATGAAAGGAGTTAGAGTAGAAATGAAAAAAGTACTCTATCTCAGTGTGTAAAAGGAACTCTTAAAAATCTTTGCAAGCAACCAAATTAAATAAATGTTGTCTTCTATGCTCACTGACTTAATTATGTGCATCCAGTAATTCAAAACTTAACCTCACAAAATGCACGATGATGAGACCTTCTGAAATAGAAAAATAGATAACCTAAAACCAAACCAGTTAACCTCCTTCTGCCACATGACATCTACATCCATATCTCTCTGCCTCTTCACACTCTTAAACCTCCAGCTGTGATCTCAAGAAATAGGAAAGCTACAAAATAAGATAATATTCACATAGAAAAATGAGACACCTCATTATCTTTTCATCCTACCTTGTCTGTTCCCTCTGGTGACTCTATTCATTACTCCTTTTCCTTCAGACTTCTAAATTGTGAATTTAATTTCTGCTTTTTCGCCCCTATATGCATGGATAACATTTCTAGAACCCAAGGGGTGTCCTATCACAATGGTTACAAAATCCATTAATTTTATTTCTACATCCAAAACTTGCATACAGATTCCTGCTATCTTTCCTGCAAATACTACATTTCCAGAGAGGAGAATGAATGCTTCCTAATTATTTGCATTTCACTCAAAATTAAAAAAAAACAAACCTAAATGCAAACTTATAAATATCTCTTGTTCAGTATTTCAATTACCTGAATCAAACACATCTCCACATCGAAACTCATGACCCTTTTCTTCAAGGACAGCTTACTTTATATTTACATTTCTGTTACTGTCCTTTTCCACCTTCCCATAAATCCCTCTCCTTGTATGTCTACTATTCTTATTGATATGCCAACATAAAGAAATTAATTCCTGAACTCTGAGAAGTTCATGGAAGTTCAGTGCATGGGCCACAACCATGTTCTTGTTTTCCTTTTTTTTTCCCCCACATACACGCCTAGAAAAAGCATGTTCCTTCCACAGAAATGGGAAAAAGCAGTTTGTTTCTTTGAGACGTGTGTGAAACTTCAAAAGAAGGTGAAAATAGATCTCTCCCTTCCCTCACTTTTTCTCAATAAACACCTAAAAATTTATATCAAGCCAAAAAATGACTTCCATGGAAATTCTGGAAATACTAGAATACCCATTTTCATATCACCTTTATCAGCTCTGAAACTGAACTTCAAGTCAAAGCAAGTGTGTTCATCAGAACTGCTTTGCTCTTATGTTTTTATCCACATTGCTATTTACTCACCTCAAAATTAAACTGGGCAATGTAGTAGTTTGTTTATTTTATTACTATGTTTATTATTACTACAACTACTACTGCTATTATGATAAAACCACTGGAAAGTATACCCTTTTAATAGTCTCAGCATCCTTACAAGAGCTGGTTTAATTATTAATTGTGAATGAAAAATGTGATGACTCTAGCTTTTTTCCTGTATGTGAATAATTTGTAAACTAGTCGTGATTTCTACAAAATATCTTTAATGCATCTGTGCTGAATAGTTTATGCAAACAAATATTTGCCCATGGCTTGTTTGCAAACTGCTGACTTTAAATGTTTGTTATTCATGGCAGATGACTTATCAGAGACTTAATACTTTATTGATTTAGTGTCCTGATAGTTTTTAAATTTTAAAGGAACCACAATAGACTCTGAACTGTGTGTGGAGTGATTTGGTGTGTAGGAGAAAAGAAAGCTTGGATAACTCAGATAGAAATGAAGCAAGGATAAAATTAAATGTATGAAATTAGACTATAGGGTTATAGTACAACTCTAAGACCATAATTAGCTTTCAAAATGATGAAAATAAAACCAGAAACAAATCCAAGGTTTTCTAATTATTTTGTAATGTGGAACACATTTTCACAAAAAGTGGAGAAATATGAAGTCTGTAAAGCAAATTAAATTAGGGCAACACAGAAACATTTGCCAAAAAGGGAATGGTGTTCAAACCCAACACCTGACATTCACGAAGACCTGACATTCACGACCTACCACCTTTGGAAGCAGAATGCCTCTCCAGGCTCAACCTCTTGCTGTATCCCATTGAAACACCTCAATAAAAAAAGAGCAGGGTTAAGGTTTCATAATTTAGACTTTCACCATGATAATCTGTTAGTTATGTTTTCTTTATTCCTAAGAAGGTGATGATAATCTTTAGTGACATCTTCAACTCTTTCCTATCATGAGGCATAGCTGACTTACTACCTCCATGAAATGCAATTTTATAAATCTGTGATTCTTCAAGTTTTTGAGGAGGAATTTTAACATAATACCAATTGTGAGTGGCTCAGGGGAGCAGGGACTGGCAAAGAATAGATTTCATAACATTAAAGTCACAGACAAACACTGGGTAAGTGCAAGCTCCATACTGATTGTGTGAAACAATGTCAAAGCATGTAAAACCTTTTGTATGCTGGTGAAATACTAATTAAATTTTACTTATTTATGTCATTCTTTTGTATACAGAACAGCAAGTGATTGCTTACATTCTTAATACTAAAGGGAAAACTGCAGCATTTCCTTCTTCCATATAAATCTTTGGCAGCAGGCTTGCCAGCTTGGTGATGTAGCTTTAAACTGAAGGACTCTGGGGGTGGACTTCAATATAGAAATGCTCATGACTTCTTATCCAACTGGGAAATAAGCAAGTCCAACCAGAGCACAAAAAATATTCCTTAGCTACCTTCAAAGACGAAAGTCAAAACAACCACCAGCTCAAGGGTCTGTATGACTATGGTGGATTCTGTTGTACCCCTCCTCCCCACACTTCTTACTTGATTACCGACCTGAAATGGTGTATACCAAGGCATTCAGCATAGGAAATAAACCAGGAAGAACTAGAGATGCGGATGTGGTCACAAGGTCATGATCAGATTGCAATTATGGAGACATGGAGGGATGGCTTGTATCATGGTCTTACCTCCCCAGTCGGAGAACTACGCAGTTGCTCATTCAAACTCCATGGAAGGCTCAAGGGAAAGGACAGAGAGGGCTTATTCACTAGTTATGGTCATGGGCAAAACCAGAACCAGACATAGAGAAAAACCTCCAAAATTTAGTTTGAACAGAAAAACTCTACTGAAGACAATGACTGAAATCAAGATAGGACAAGAGCGCATGCAAACTTACATGCAACACTTTCCACTGGTTCCTTTAGTCTTTGCTAGTTCTTTCCTCACTACTTCCTCCCCTCCAGCAGTGCAGGGGCCAGGGAATGAGGGGTGCAGCCTGAGCCAGTCTGGTGCATGAGGTTCCACTCCCACAGTCCTAACTTGTGGAAGGATGTGGCAACCCTCTTGTGTGTCTCAGCAACCCAGAGATGAGAAAATCCTTAGTGAGAACCACCTTGCTCTGCCATGGGCTCCTTCAGCTCTTCCACAGGCTGTAGATAGAGTTCTCCACCACTCATCCTCTGCAGGGATCCACAGCTTGCCATATGTTGGAGAAAATGCCTGCTTCATCCNGGGGGGGGGGGGATGGGACCATTCTCTTCCTCTTGTCCCACTGGTCTTCAAACAAAGGCTTACCAAACTCAAACAGAATACCAAAACCTCACTGAGCAGGAATTTTTCCCTTTTAACTACCTGCAGAGGTGGATTGGCTTGGCCCTGGATAGAGGTGAGACCAGCATCAAAGGGAGAGAAGCTTTGTTTTTCACTCCAGATGCCAGTCAAAAACCTTGCCAAACACGAACCAACACAGCTTTTGTGATTGGAGTGTTGTCACAGATGGCTACATATTTTTAGGACACCAGCAAGGTAAGGTGGTGGAGTTGCTATTTATGTGAAAGAGCAACAGGAATGTATTGAGGTCTGTCTAGTGGGGAATGCAGAGTATGTTGAAAGCTCATGGGTAAGAATTAAGGGGAAGGCTAATATGGGTGACAATGTAGTGGGTGTTTGCTAGAGACCACCTGATCAGAAGAAGGAAGTCAATGGGACCTTCTAGCAGTGTTCCCCAGGGCTCATTCCTGTGTCCAGTCTTGTTCAAAATCATCATCAACAAAGGGATAGAATGTACCCTGAGCAAGTTTGCTGATGATACAAAACTAGGAGGAGTGGCACCAGAAGACTGTGCTTCCATTCAGCGAGACCTGGAGAGGCTGGAGAGTAGAATCATAGAATCGTAGAATGTTAAAGGTTAGAAGGGACCAGGAAAGATAATCTAGTCCAACCACCCTGCCAAAGCAGGGGCTCCAGCTTTCGTTTCCTTTAAGAATACTGTTACAGTCATTGGTTGTGTCACTAAGAGACAAAGAGTGAATTAAGAAGAGTATGACTTGCAGGCTGGGGAAGGTTCCCTTCCCCTTTATTCTGTCCTAGTGGGGCCACATCTGTAGTCTAGGGTCCAGTAGCGGGCACCCCAGTTCAGGAGAGACTGTGAAGTACTGGAGAGAGTCCAAAGGAGGCTACAGACTTCATTAGGGGACTGGAGCATCTGTCTTAAGAGGAAAGGCTGAGAAATCTGAGGCTGCTTAGCCTGGGGAAGAGAAGACTGAGAAATGACCTTATCAATGTTTATCAGTACCTAAAGGGTGAGGAGCAAGTGGATGGGGCTGAGCAACAGGACATGATGCATCAGGCACAAATTGGAACCAAGGAGATTCCGTTGGAAAGTGGGAAACTTCCTTCCTGAGGGTGTGATGGCACACTGGAACGGGCTGCCCAGAATGCTTGTGAAGTCTCCTTCTCTGTAGAGTTTTAAAACCTGCCTGGACACAATCCTGTGCAACCTGGCCAAGATGAACCTGCTGTAGTAGGGGTGTTCAATTAGATGATCCCCAGAGGCCTCTTCCAATGCCTACAATTCTGTGATTCTGTGAAAAAAACAGAGCTTTGTGATGAAGTGCACAGTGCCCTTGCTGGAACTTAGTCAATGTCAAATACTTAATCTAGACTTGAACTTCATGACTGTGCAGTCATCTGTAGTGGATGCTTAGAGATATAACAGAATTACAGGTCTAAATCTTAGGTACTGGTAGTTTTCAAAATTTAAAGGTGTTATCAAAACGTTGTTATTCATTTTTGGGTGAACTCCCTGCCACAACAGTCTCCCTCAGTGCACAGATATTTGATCTGAGTTGATGGCTATTGCACTGCATCATTGTCTATTTTCAGCTTGTTACATTAATCGAAACCTATCCCATTTATTAAACTGTATCCTGCAGGTCAGGAATTTGAAATTCAGAGTGCCAGCAAGCAGCTGCCAGGCACTGTGAAGAAAAGAGGTGGGGTAGATTTGAGTAATGTACAAATTGAATTTCAATTGTCTGAGCAGCCTCTTTATCTATTAGTGACACAACCAGTGATTGTGACACTATTCTTAAAGGAAATGAAAGCTGGAGCCATGGTACAATCATTGTGTAGTTACTATAGCCCTTCCCAGCAGTCCTTCAGGAACTACTGATGAGTGTGACCTTTGCAAAAATGCACAAAGCCTTGATTTCTGCATGGTTAACCTTTACAAGATGGAAGCCTCCTGTGGAACCTATCCACAACAAAGGGATGTTTCGGAACAAGAACACACACACATATTATATGGAAGAGCAAATTTCCCAAAATGGGAAGGGAAGGTGCAGGAAGGTATGGGAAGGGAAGGTGCGGAAAGGGGCGGGAAGGGAAGGTGCAGGAAGGTG
>VWZO01020304.1:0-12840 GCA_013396975.1 Bucco capensis | reverse complement strand
ACCTCACTGCCCTGGTTGGGAGGTCTGTATTGGTGTCTGCAAGAATGGACTGCCTGGGAAGGGTGGCTTAACTATCAGCATGAGAAGAGAAACAGAATCTGGAGTTAAATTATTGCCCAGAGATGACATGAAAAGTGAGCAGACTGAGAAAAGCTGTGGATCCAAAAGTACACTGCAGAAATGGATACGTATTAGATGAAAAAACATTGACACATCCGATCATTTTGTATTATGTGTTAGCCTTGTGCCTCAACTGAATAGGCAAACGCTGCGCAGTCTGAAGCTTGTCTTACCCAGATGAGAGAATTTTAGAGAAAGAGTCAGTCCTGATAACTCGGCCATCCACATCCATTGAGAGGAAAGTTGGAGCCCAGGGCTTGTAAGGAAAAAAAAAATCAAGGTTCTAGTAAAGATTATGATGGAGTTACTTTCTTTAATATGAAAACACAGTTTATTTCTTAAAGAAGTATTTAAATAGTATTTTACAGATGTGAATGCCAAGTAAGACAATCTCAGTAACTTGCTGACAAGTGTTTTTTTTTTTGTTTTGGCTAGCTGTCTGAGATGTGATTACAATATTCTCAAAGTCATCAAGAAATCAGCCTTGTTATTTTTTGATGCTTAGCCTGCTGTTCAGCATACAAGTGTTCAGTTCAAGTTTTGGTATGATGCTATCAGTAGGAAACAGAAATAGTTATTTCTTTACCAAGATTTTTTTACTGCAGTAAACAGGTAGTGTAAATTCTAAGATGGGGCCCTGTAGCTTTTTGCTTTATCTTAAAAAAGGAAATGGGAAGATAGTGACCAATTTTTATGATCTGAGTTCAGCACACTTTTCTTATCAAGAATTCTACTTTTACACATTCTCTCCTTGGACTCTAACAAATCTACACAATGCTATTCAATGAGTAAGTGAAGCAGTTTTATTGCCTCCTCCCATAAAAATATATTTCAACATAGAAAATACTGACCCATAGCTTCTACAAGTGTTTTACTGCTTTATGAGACCAGTTTTTATTCCTGAAGGTAGGTATTTTTGCAGACTGTGCAACTGTAGATCCATGCACAAAGAGAGGTCAACACTTGATTGTTATGCATGTGGCGAAAAGTTTCACATGAAGGAAGGAAGTTGCCAGTCAAATACTGCTTCCTGTCGTATCTAGGAGAACTCTTGGGTTCTCCAAAAGGCAAAGGGGTAAATATAGGATATAGTAGATTGGGAGTAGGCAATCTTCCACTAAATGCAGAGGAGACTGGGCTGAAATGTACATTAAGAGGCTGCTATTTTAGAGCACTGCTTTGGAGGCATACTTGTTTTGCTCTGGAGGCAAAGTCTTTGCCATTTTCTGACTACTAAATGAAATTCTGGCCTGAAGAGGCTTAAGGGAATTCGAATCACTGATTAACAGCACTGATGCAATAAAATGCCAAAAAGAGGATAACAACTGAAAGTAGCATAGACAACTACAACTACATTGGCAGGACATGAAGGAGGAATATGCATGGCACAAACCTTTATTCTCTCCTGGACCAGAAAAGGAAGAGTTACTAAGGAGTATGGAAGACGAATTACCTTTTCAAACTGAAGAAAGTAGTAAGGATCATCCTCTATTATGAGGAAATCATATTTTCTTGCAAGCTAAAGATATGAATAAAAAGTAAAGGTTAAGATGGAAACTCATTGTAAATCCAGTTCTTCCTATAACCTGGTCCTACTATCAGGACCATATTATAATCCTGTGGATTTCTTATTCACTGTATTCAGGGCCCTATCAAGTGAAAATTTCCAATGTCCAATTTAGACATAAAGCAAATCTAAGTGTAAACATGGTACCTACAGTATGAGGACACATGTATGTAACTGTAGGTCTGTTTCATGTAGTGTTCAAACTGTGTGGAAAACTTGCATTTAAGTCCAGTTTGAAGCTCATGGCAAAGACACCAACTAGCCGTGGGCTACTATTGCAAAAACAATTTATCTAATGCACAGTCCACCTCTAAAGAATCGTCATGAATGGCTCTGCTAGAAACAAATTTTAGGAAGAATGTCTATTGGACCAATAATGGGCCCAACTACCACACATGGGGTATCCTCAACTGAAATGAGACTGACATTTATCCTTTCCACCTACAAGGTTCACAAGGTCCCAGCTACATACCTGGTAAATCTCCTTCTTGCGCTCTGTGGTCAGAGAGTTTCCAGTTGGGTTGCATCCATTTGGAATAGTGTACAGGAATTTGGGGAGGTGGTGGCTATGATTTTTTACATCATCTGAGCTCCAAGTAGATAGAATTTCCTTTAGAGCTTCTGGAATAATGCCATGTTGGTCACTAGGAATGTTAATTATGTTACAACCCAATGGTCTTAGCTGTTGATAGGAGGAACAAAACCATCATAATCCCATAATTCAAAGATCTTGTTCTCATTTGCATTGTAAAATTTCATTGATACAAAGTCTTCTTGACTTTATAGCTATAAACTCAAACCCCATTTGCTCATGATTCAAAAGGAAGTTTTCCTGAATTTGCTGTGAAGCTTGTCAGACTGACTTACCACATTACTCTCTATTTGCCCTGATAAGCCAACTGAGAAGAAATGGGTAGCTCCTATGTCCAATTGCTGCTCTTCTATAGGAAATCACACATGGTTTTGAAAGCTGAAAGGGATTTTGTGAATTTGAACTGTGTTCTCTCAGAACTCCTCATGCTTTCACCATAGGTAGAAAGTCTATAGCACCTTCATTTCCTACTGACAATCTATATTCTACTTCAGTGCAAGTTGCAGAACTATATGCTAGCCTTCACTGACAAAGGACAAAGAATCTGTTCTCAAATAGATGTATTCAGGAATACAAGAGAGAATGAAATGATGCTACTGCAATGACATGCTGACAGCAGTATTAAAAATACAGGTAAAATACCAACAAAACAGCATGCCTCTGTGGAATCTGTACTGTGCAGCACTGCATTTTTAAGTAAAAATGCAAGTTGCTGCACTGTCAAAATATATTCCTGACAAAGTGCATTTGATTAGACAAGATATATTCAAACGCTGCAGAGCAAACAATAACAAAACTGCTTTTGATACAAAGGGAGGCTAGACTGAAATTGTGGTGTACTATCTATTCTACCCCTTCTTACAGTTCTTTTGCGTTTTGAACTGACATTTAATTACATACTGATTAAGTTACTTTTCAGAAGTAAACTTTGCTTTTTTTTTTGTAGTTATTACTAATTCACATTTTCATACTCATATATGGATGTTTAAGGCCTGTTCCAATGTTATAATACAGTTATAATATAGTTAAAGTATAATTAGACCATGAAGTACTTCAAGTGAATGTGCTCACATGGTGAAATACCCACTTGTCAGAAATTTTCTTCAGCCTGATTAGGTTATGATGGCTTTCTTTTTGATCCCAAATGTTACCTTAGCACTTGAACGAACAGGGATTTGGAAGAGGAACTTCTGTCCTGTAATAGCGTTTATAGAGCTTTCAGTATAATGGTTTCTATGAATTAATATTTATGAACTTAACTGGACTTAACACAAACTTGATTCTTAGATATGTTTTCACAGTAAATACAGTGTATATAAAAACCTGCAGATCAGGTACTAAATTGCCGTTTACTTCAAATGTAACAGTCACAATGTTTTGCAGCTAAAGAATACTCACAGCTGCTAGCGTCCCAGAGTATGTAGGTGCATCCAAAAGGATGTTGTCCCCAGGATTAATAAGCATTTCAAACACCTGTAAAACAAAGTCTATATTATGATTGTGCCATTCTTGTACACATACTTCATACTTCTGACTTCTTGGAGGGGTTAAAAATCTTAATTAGGTATCAGTAATTCCCTAACCATTTAATTATGCTGTCTGTGAGAAAAGCAATGAACAGATAACAAAATCTGCTTTAGAGCCAAATGAAGCTAGGTAATCTGCTAGAGAATACCAATTTGAAATGGAAAGACAGTGCTCTATTATACAATAGAAACAGTGTTTCAGTTAGGGAAAGGATCAACTAAGCAGTGCTGAGAGTAGACTGGAAAGGGGAATTATTTAAGGAAGTCTAATATAACTAGAACTGAGTTATGGTAAAACAAATAATGCAACTATGTACTTATTAGTGTACTGCTTGAGTGACATATAGCATATTTTCTGACAGGGTCTTTGTTTTACCCAAACATTTTTGCATTCCTGACAGATTAGACTTTCAGTTTTATTTCAGTTTTATTCTCTTGTATTGATAATACTGTGAGACATACATTTAACCAAGTGCCCTGTGTATAGTTACACAGTCACAATTAATGCTGACTATAACTAAACTGATGGGAGAATAAACATCTCTCTGAAAAATATTTTTAATATATGAAGCTTTTGGCCTTACTTTACACAAGCCTTCTTGGCTGCCTGTTGTGACACACACTTCCATTTGTCCTTGCTCAGGACTGTAGTTGGCTGTGGGGGGATTATGTAGATTCCGCTGGAAATCCTTTAGCCAAGACAACAGCTCTGGAATCCTGAAACATTAATAAAATAAGGTGTATCTAACATGTTATAGGCTGAAGCTAGGCTGTTCCTCTAAATTACTGCTAAATGACTGCTGTATCAAATGATGAAAACAAGATAAAAAAGATAAAAAGCAGAAGAGATAGGCATCTGTGGTCCATACAACAAAGTAGCGTAACACAATCTGGGCAGAAATGATTTGCCAAGGATGGAATAGGGGTGGAGGCTGAACGATACCCATACCTAGAAGTGATCTTTCCATACTCATATGTGGCAATGTGACAAAGCCTGCAATACTGCTAGTAATAGGCTGCAGAAAAGTATTTCTGAAACAGATTTTTCAAAAAAATGTTTTAAGATCTTGTAGCATGTTCATTAATGGCTGGGTTCACTAAAATATTAAGAAAAGTCTTAACTTCATTGATAAACACTGTGTGTCTTTGTAGGTACCTAAATATGCTTGCAAACTTGTCACAAGCCTGACTCAGTGCCGCCTGCTGGGAGTTCATGAGTGCAAAAGTAACTTAATGATTTGATCCTTTGATTCTGGTTACTTGAGGTGTAAGCAGCTGTACCATACCCTGCTGAGGCTGAGTACTGGAGAGCTCTCTTCATCAGATCTTCCCCAACCTCAAGAGCAGTTCCATGCCCAACGGCAACAGTAGCCCTCTTAAATGGGAAAACGTTAGGGTTAGGTGCCCCTCCAGCCAGAGAGATGAGAGATGGAGGAGACTTCTGCATCAATTCAGCTAGAGTAAAAGGAAAAGACCTTGGTTACAATTTGATTATTCCAACACTGATCATATCCTTTAGCCAGTATATAGTAATGGTCCAGAGAAATTTGTTCCATTTTCACATTACTTTAACTGTCATGGATTCAAAAGGATGGTAATTTTTAAAACTCTCCTTTCTACTAGGAATTGGCCTCAAGTTGCATCAGGGTAGGTTCAGACTGGATGTTAGGAAAAAATTAATTCACTGAAAGATTTGTTAGGCATTGGAACAGGCAGCCCTGGAGGCATTTAAAAAAGTATAGGCGTGCTACTTAGGGACATGTTTTACTGGGCATAGTGGTGACAGGTTGATGGTTGGACTTGGCGATTGTCATCAACCTTAACAATTCTATGATTCCACTTGCATTAAATGGTGGAGGTAGGGTAGACCAAAACAAAAAATCATCTTTGTTTTGAAATAAATTGTAAGTAGCTTTATCTTACTAGATTGTCCTACTGTTATAAAACCTTTTTCTGTGACTGTCTTTTAAGCTTCAAGCATTTGAAATCTTAATGATCTTGTTTAGTTAGACTTGGAATGACTGGCTTTGTTGTTTGTTCAGTCTCATTTTAGCTGATGTGTTGGTAGTGCAGCTACGCTGATAGTTACATACATGATTATGGATTTTCCCTAAGGGAGTGGGAATGTTTCTGCCAGCCCAGCTTTAGTGGCAAAGGTGCTGTGTAAATAATTCAGTATGAAGAAAACATTAACAACTCTTGCTTCAAAGTCAGTTTCACAATCATTCAGATCCAATCCATGCAGCACAAACTGGACCTTAATCTAGCACAGGCACTTGATTGCATTATATCTAAGAGCTCACAATATGGCATTCATGCTAGGTTGATAGTTTTACATCAGATATGAGAGCACAGATGACACCAGATCTGGATTAAAGCCTCCTGTTATCAAGTGTATGCTCCACTACTTACTAGCAGATGACCATGGAAAGTTTATTATTGTTATTAGTTCAGTGATATGGGTTATGGCTGTAACTTTTGGTCCGGTAAAGAGAGATTTACTTTGTAATCAAAACAGCAGCCTCAATGTGTCTTTCTGCACAAGCTGTGCTACTTAATATTTGTTATGATGCTTATCAATGTATCGGCTGAAAAAGTACAGTCTAGATGATGTAGCTATACCTGTATGAGCATTTTAAGCAGAACAGCAAATGCCAATCCCTTACCAAGAAAGGAAATTGACCCCTAAAGGCTTAACTAGTGATGTATGTCTCCAGCTCTGAATCTGTCAGGTCCCTGTGGGTTTCAACTGAGTAAATAAGTAAGCAGTTAACCTTTTCTGTCTGTCAAGCAGGAGTCTATGTAACACAGTAGGAAAAGTGTAGTAATACTGAGGAGGCAGGGCCGGTGAGGAATTTATAGACATTAACAGGATCCAGAAAAGCTAAGCAGAAAGAAACAACATGTGAGGACAATTTCAAGAAATTAGCAGTTGCTTATTCCTGGACAACCAGCACAAATTCAGTTGCAAACTTTGCCAAAAGCCCTGCCTCAGAGACAGTAGCAGAGATTTTTCAGGCATGTGTTGAAGTGAAAATACTATTTCTTGTGTCTGGATGAGTGTCTGAAATAGTTTAAGGCTATTCACTTTTCTTCTTTATACCTGCTTGACATTTCAACTTGACAAAAGTCAAAGCAGTTACTGGCCTTGCTTGTCAGTTTACAGCACTGTTTTCTTTCAAGCCTTTTCAAGTTTTTAGCCATGATAATCTAGTGAAGTCCAGAATGTAGAATCATACTGTTCCAGAGACCCTGAAAAGAATATGCCTATACTCACTCAGAAGTCTTATTGGAGATGCTTTTCTTGCTGCACTCACAGTGGTGATGAACCGAGAGTAATTCATATCTGAGGAAAGAGTAATTAGTTGGACATGAAGCTAGAAAAGTGAACAGACACCCCAGAGTTTATTGGTATGTGCATTTCCCACAAGTAATGCTTCCAATTCGTCATCTCCCGAGATGTGCTCTATCAAATTGTCAACTTACTGATGTTAAAAACAATGCCATAATTTATTTTCCTTTCTGAATCCAGGATAAGGCTTCTACTCCATACTTACAGGCTTTGTCACAGCCTCCCAATGATGCTGGCATAGTGAGATTAGGCCTGATGCCACTGTTCCAACAAAAACAAAGAGCAGCACAGCTTTGATCTAGGAATTTGTTGGTGTGCCAGTGAACAGGAAAAAGCCCTTTTTCCTCCCTCCACTGCTGGTTGTAGAGTTTAAAGGCAGATTACAAATTCAAAGATCTGACACGTCAGCTTTTTTTTTTTTTAATGGGAATCCAGCTTTATTCAGCTGTATTAAGGATTGCGTTTAAAGTGCTTTAACAATTGTAAACCACCACTGAGAGTCGCAGCACTTTAAGCCCTGAAGGACGAAAAGCACAGAAATTAAATGCAGGGAATGAGGCCCTATCATTTTGACTGCTGCTTCCAAGTGCACTTCTATTGAATTCACAGAAAATAATCCTCTAGTAACCACAGCAACATGTATGGGCCGGGAGTTATTAAAAACGATCTGTCGAGCAAGGCTGCCTTAAAAAAACCCAACACCCGTGCTTTCTATAAATAGTGTACTTAACTTTGCTCACCCTCCAGCGCACTTCCTCCCAGCAGAGGCACACGAAGGCCCTTGCTGTGGCGGTGCTGGTTATAATACACGCAAAGGCTGGCTCTGGCTGTGTTTCAGGAGACATCTAACAGAATGTCTTGGTTCCCCTCACCGAGGCGAGTGCACAGATACACACACACACACCCACACCCCCCCGGCGCTGCACACCTTCCCGCAGGGTACTCGCCGCGGAGACTAACGCCTAGACCTACCCCAGGCGGCCCGGCCCGGCCGCCTTTCTCTGCTCGCTGCGGGTGCCCGCACTGCCCCTTCACGGCGGAAGGGATGATGGCGGCCGCTGACCGGGCCGTGCGTACACCTACCGACAGAACGACGCGAAACTGGCGGCGGTGGCCGGGGTGGGCAGCGGCGGCTGCCCGCGCTGCTGGGCATGTGCGAGTTCGCCTGCTCCCTGTCCACACAGACGGGCGCTAGGGCGGCCCCTGGGCCGCGGGCGGGGCGATGAGCGCCCCCGGGGCGGCTGCGGCCCTGGTCTGAGGCTTGCGAGGTGGAGGTGGAAAGGGGCCAGCAGCTGGTCCGGTAGCTGCAGGCAGCGCGGTCGCGGTTCGCTGAGCGGGTTTGGAGGCCGATCCTGTGTAGATTCGTGTAGAAGTCGTAAAACGCACGGCTCTTCCCTCGGTGCCGTCCGTGTAATGTCCTGAAAACAAGGGCTGAAGCTCGAGAGGTGCGGGGAGAGGGGGAGGCAGCCGAGCAGAGGGCACCACGGCGGGTCGGGCAGTCCAGGCTGCGGCGAACGTTGGCAGTGGGGGAAAATGGAGGAGAATATTCTATCGCTTTCCTTTCATATGGAAGGATGGACTTGTGAATGTTGTGTGTTTGGTTAATACATCAGGTTTTAAATAAAATTATTAGTTCATAAATCGCTAAAAAGAGGCAGCACTATGGAGCAGGAGAACTAAACCCAGAGTTGTCATGCAGACTTCACTAGGGTGGTGATAATGGAGTAACTGGAGGCACTGTTTTCCTTATGCTCTAAGCTTCATAAAGCAGTAGCAGAGGCAGGCTGTGCTTCCATCACTCGTTTGGGCTTGCTCTTCTGGAGCTACACAAGATGAAGGAATTTGCTTTGGTTAAAGCACAGCAAAAACATTCTTGTTTCTCAACCGAATTGTGCTCTAATGTGCTCTCTCCTGTTTTCACTAAAGGTTCTCTTGATAAAGGGAAAAAGGATTTAGATTAAAATTTGAAGTGGGACATCTGAAAGCAACTTTTTTTCAGAGGTGAGTAGAATCATAGAATGGCCAGGTTGGAAGGGACCCTAAAGATCATCTAGTTCCAACCTCCCCACACTGAGCAGGGGTGCCAATCACTAGACCAGGTCACCCAGGCCCGCATCCAGCCTGGCCTCATAGAATGGTTTAGGCTGGAAAGGACCTTTAAAGATCATATAGCTTAACCTTCATCTAGACTAGATCTTGAGAACAGTATAGAGATGCTGCCCGATGGTGTAGAGATGAGGTCAGGAAGGCTAAGGCACGGCTAGAGCTCAACTTAGCAAGGGGTACAAAGAATAACAAGAAGGGATTCTACAGGTACATCAGTGAAAAAAGGAAGGTCAAAGAAAACATTCACCCCCTGAAGAGCAAGAATGGAGAATAACAACTTCACTTCTTCACTGGCAACCTCTCTCCCAACACCTCCCAAGTTAAAAAAACACAAGGTGGGGACCAGGGCAGTGAAGTCCCTCCCACTGTATGTGAAAATCAGGTTCATGACCTCCTGAGAACCCTGAACATACATAAGTCTATGGGACCTGATGAGATGTACCCCAGAGTCCTAAAAGAATTGGCTGATGTAGTCACCAAGCCACTCTCAATAATATTTGAGAAGTCCTGGCAGTCAGGTGAAGTCCCTAGGGATTGGAAGAAGGGGCATGTTACACCCATTTTCAAAATGGGTGTAAAGGAGGACCCAGTTGACCATAAGATGGAGCATATGCACTTCCTTTCCAAACAGTGAACTCAAACTGAAGAAAAATTTCAGATAAAATCATGTTGGCAACTTTTGACTGTAATTGCTTCTCTGCAGGCAGTTTCTGAAACTCGAAATTAAAGACTCCAACCTGAACAGCTTGGCTATCTGCATTTCAATTAACGGGTTAAGTTTCGGCTAGTAATGCTTATTACTAGTTAGAGACAACAGGATTAAAAAGTGGTGCTGTCAAAATAGTGTAACGATGTGAAGGTGGAAATTTTAATGTGACGAATTGGAATGGCTGCCTGTGAGAAAATAGCATGAGACCTGGAAACGGATAAGTGTAAGATCAGCCATTTTAAACATCAGAAGCAAATTGTAACTGCTAAAGGCTGCCTTCCACAGGAAAAATGCTGACTTTGGCAGGTCCTTTGTGTTTGCAGAACACCCTGTATGCAGCAAACCATCACAGGTGTGCAGAACAGTTTAAATATAGGATGTGAACATCTACTGATACAGTTACTGTAAAGATCAGAGGGGTACTTCTTTTTCTTGTGGGAAGCTGAAACTGCTAGTAGAGTGCTGTGTCTAGGTCTAGAGAGAATTAGTGGAAGAGATGTGACATTCCTTGTCTTTTGGGTTGCAGATTACTCGAGTGATTTCCTGACTCTGTCTCCACTGTAACCTCTTGAGAAAGTAACTCTTTTATTCTTCCTTTGTGTAGTGCCTTTTTCAGTGGAACCCTGATCATGCAGGTCCCTAATCAGAGCTACGGCAAAACAAGTAGAATGCTGTCACTTGCTTCTCTCTCTTTTTTGAGGTAACTGCACAGTGAAACCTCTTTGTAGTGTCTTTATGGAGTGTTTTGGAACTTGATGCATCTCAAAAATGAGAGAGGGTTTGAGGAACCCTCAGCAAATCCTGCTGCCTATCCAAATAAAATTGAACAAAGCTTGGCACACCTATATGCCATATGCTGTCTGTGCCTATTGACCACCTCAGGGTTAAGAGGACATTGTTGTTATGGCAGTGTGCTTTCTGCTGGTGCTGATTTTGTTACGTCCTTCTCCACCTCCCCTTTTTTAAAGAGCTGCTCATTATGCTTCAGAAGCTGTCAGATGAAAGTAATGGGATATCTGTTGTATTCGTAATATTCAGAGCAGCTGTCAAATTATATTGGCGTAGAGTGAAAGACTTATGGTTCTGCAGAGTGACAGCTGTGGCTTGTATATGTTTGAAGCAGCCCTCTGTGCTTGAAAGGTGGTTTCACCCAGATGTGTAGCAGTCTTATTCTCTGATTGACAACCTTTTGTTTTAGTTATTAATTTTTGCATGTGTACCAGGGCTGTTATCATTGTTTCCATCTTTGCCTTTTTCCAGTCAAGCAGATGGAAAAAACAGAGTTTTCTAGAGACTGTAGTACAAACTCTAGAGAAGCTGACATTCACAATAAGGTGTTCCTCAAAAGCAGTTGCTTGTTCCAGAATGTATTCCTTTGATAGGATGTCTAATACAAAGAAATCCTTTCCTTAGAAATGCATCAGATAATCCTGTGCTTTAAAAAAAGGAAAAAAAAATAAAAGCAGCAAGGAGTGATATTTTTCAGATTACTTTGTCCATGCTATGGAAACTGAAATTGGATGGAACAAAGATCAATAATGTATCCAGTTAATAAACTAACATATAAATGAAATGAATCATAAGGAATGAAATGACTTCTCCTGACAATCTTGAGATAAATGCTGTTCCATAATGCTTCTGTCTTGTCTGTTTAAATTTATATTGTAGACAAACAGTTGCTGACATGTGAACTGTATTGTGTAAATCTCCCAGAAAGCAGGTACTCAGTATTATTTGCAATACATGCTATTGCCTGGGCTCAGCCTTTATTACCCATTCTCAACTAGTGCAGGCAAAAGAGTTTTTCTCCCTTGGCCTTGTATGTTCTTTGGTTCCAAGCAAGGTCACATGTTTCAGTATGATGCAAAAGTGGCATGGAATAAAGAATGATCCTAAAGGCAGAAAGAGATATTGGAAAAGTGAAATTGTTGTTTCATTCTTGTCATTGCCTGGAGAGATGTTTCTCAGGCGGTGACAAATGGTACTAAAATGTGTTGTGTTTCATTGTGTATTTTGAAGTTTGTTTATTCTATTCAACATGGAATAATTTGCTGGGTTTGCATCTGTGGGGGGATGGTTGAAGGACCGAAGACATGGCATGTATTTGGAGCTGAGTGAGCTGTAAACAGCTTTGAGGAAAACACGGCAAGGGACCTTGACAAGATAAGGGAGCCTGAGAAGAGAAACTTGCCTGGGAAGAAGAGTGGAAGAACATCTGGACTAGAACAACAAGGGGGCTGGGAAATGACAATGTAACCTGCTGCAACTTATATGTGTTATCCAATCAATACACGACAAGTAGGCATAATTACTGCACATAGTATATATAGCCATAGTTTCGGTAATAAAGTTGAGCTTGAATGAGCAATCATATTGATTGTCATTCTTTCTCCCACTGTGACAAGGCCCCACCACCAACATGCATCTAGTCTTCTTCAAACAGCTGAATCACACAGAATCACCAAGGCTGTAAAAGACCCCCAGGATCACGAAGTCCAGCCTATGACCCAACAATACAGCATCAGCTAAACCATGCCACTAAGTGCCAGGTCCAATCTCTTCTTAAACACCTCCAGGGAAGATACTTGTTGTTAATTCTTGATTAGAATTTGGCCTGTTGTCATGAAATAAGTTTATCTTTACTTGGTTATTTATCTGTTAAGTCTTAGTTTTTGGACCTTTCTTCTATAAACATAAAAAGTAATTCAGACTATCCCTCTGTATCCTTCTGCAAGCCAGATTGTACATTCAGCAGTTGTGATAGGATTATGCTTCTGTTCCATTAGGTTTTGTTCTTCTTAAGAGCTATGTTTCTTCAGTTCACGTTCAAATTACATCTGCTGATCTTTCAGGTAGGTAGGGAGGAAA
>VWZO01020298.1:0-10179 GCA_013396975.1 Bucco capensis | reverse complement strand
CAAGCTGGACCACAGGAGGTTTAGTATTAACATGAGGAGAAACTTCTTTACAATAAGGGTGACGGAGCACTGGAACAGGGTGCCCAGGAGGGCTGTGGAGTCTCCTTCTCTGGAGACATTCAAGAGCTGCCTGGGCACATTCCTGTGTGAGCTCGTCTAGGTGATCCTGCTCTGGCAGGGGGGTTGGACTAGATGATCTTTCTAGGTCCCTTCCAACCCGTGACATACTGTGATACTGTGATGCTGTGAAATTTCTGTGAACAGAGGTGATCACAGGCCTTAACAGCATATGAAGACAGCATTCTTTGACACTGTCAGCCATTTCAGAATCAAAAATTTGCAAATACAATACTATCATATTTGACAATATGCTTAAATGTTAGCAGAGGTTTTCTGGATTCGCTATTAATACAGAGTCCTTTGGTGGAAAATTTTTTTTTTCTCCACAGGATCTCTTAGACACTGAGTTTTGTGTTTTCTTTTTATCACTACATATGCTTCTTTATGGATATGTTTCTTTAGGATCTCAATGTTTCTTTTAAAGAAAAGTGATTAATTGTTTCTTTGAGGTCTATTGCAGTTAATTTTTTTTTCTCTCTCCCTGAAGCCTTTCCCTATGTATGTCTGACTTCGGAGTCTCCCTTGTTGTGATTGTTTTGTGGAATTAATGCCTAAAGGACTGAGCAATGAGAAATACTAGGGAATCAATCCCAGAAATAATAGCTTGGGCTGCCAGTTTGGAAAAATAAGTGCAGCAGTACAATGTGAGCTATATGTCACACTCAAAATACTAGTAATTTTTAAATAATGAAGCTTGATTTTATGCATAATGTGGTGTATTAGCTTGTGGTAATATTATTCTTTTGTATTTAATGCTGTTATATTTCTGCTCACTTAAGCAATAAAAAAGCAAATTCAGCAGAAGGAGCAAGCCTACTAATTTTGGATGCACGTTGATTGGTCCCAGCAATTTCTTTGTAGCAATGTTTGGGTATGCAACATTAGAAACTTTTCAGATTCAAGTTTACTAAAATTTCCCATTGCCATAAATGAAATAATAGTAGTATATAGATTGAATGCAGTATGGGTTTCTTTGTGTACAGTTTTTAGTGTTTTTTGTGTGAATCAGAGTCATGTTGCTTCCATTACTGTGTAAGATATGAAAACAGAAAAATAGAAAGCTGTTTTGAATGGGAAGAGTGGCTTGAACAATAGTTAGTGAAAATTGATAGTTTTACAGCTGTAGTTTTCCTTCTGCTATGTCATAAAATAAAACGTCTTCATTTTTTACGTTCACTATCAGCATCCTGTGAGATGTACTTGATCCGATACTTGTAGTCAAGCCATATAAGGCATGTCTAGCAATGTCATAAAGAAGTTAAGCATGCTGAGATAGGGGAAGATGCCACTGTGGATGTAACTGATGCATGATTCTTTTGCTTCTGTTATGGCTTGGATGAAATAACGAGACTTGTTGATTGGAAAAGGCAAAGAAACTTTTAACTATTTGAATAGAAAGCAGCAGCAGCANCAGCCCAAACCAGGACAGCTTCTGAGCCCAAAATGCCAGATTCTGCTTGAAGATTCTTACGTACTTCAGAAAGAAATGTCAACTCTCTTTTCTGATGTTACTTAGAGGGTAGAGTTTTTTAACCAACTGATAGATTTTTGCTGCATTACTATTATAACTTGCAGTATTGCTTCCACTTTCATATTGTATCAATCTGGGTTTTGAGTGTAGTTTTATTTCTTTAAAAATACTTAATTCTCGTGTATGAGATAATCTAGTACAGAATTTGCATTTTTTGTACTTCATCATCTAGCGTTGGAAAAGACCAGCACTATCTACCACTTGCAATGGTATCACTATGCTAGAAAAATGTGTTTTCTCTCCTTTCCTCTGGTTCCTACATTGGTTCTGATTTGTTTAAATTCAATTTTCAAGATATGATTACCATCATTAATAAAAAGTTCTAGCACTTAAGTAGCATGTGGTATACTGAAGGCTCAGAAAAACTTGAGAAAATTATGGTAGAGTCTGCAATAGGAGAAAATTATGGTAGAGTCTGCAATAGGTGTTTAGGAAGGAAAGGTCTTAAAAAGTCAAATAAAAGCTTTTCCTGAATGTGCAATGGACTAGCTGCTGATCTTCAGAAATGGCAAGAACTTCCAACTCTGATTATTGCCACTGATGGCTCTTCTCCCTTGACATCTTTCACAAACAAGGCTTATCTGCCTTAGAGGGATCCATTCTACAAATGTTGGAATCTAAGAGTAGCCAAGAGTCAAGAGGAGAATATAAAGCAGTTCCTCTAACATTTATGCCTCTTTTGCTGGACAGTGGTATATGTAGTGATCATTAAGACTCATTGTCCTCTAGATGAACCTTAGAACTCTAATTGCACAGCTTTTTTAGCTTTAAAATATAATAATTTCACCTCTTAAAAGAGTGGATGGAACTGCAGTCTTAGATACAGAGGCATGTATAATTTTTCATTATCAAGTGTGCCAAAATGAAAATGGATTTCCTGCTGCATTAGTGCAGCCTCTCAATAACCTTCTTAAGGAGAACTATGGAGTTGGTAGGCGAACTGGATATGACATTTGCTAAGGAGACATGTCTTTTCTGTAAGGTTATCTTCTGGAGTTGAGGTTCTGTTTCTCTAATTAGGGTCCAAAGAGAAATACAGAAATGTATGACTTATGTTTAACAAGGATTAGTTCTCTGATATATTGGTACAGACAATTACCTAATAAATTAACCTAATTCCAAGATATCATGATAGAATTTTTTTTTTCCTCCTAAGCTAAAAAAAAAAAAAAAATCTAGCCCATAAAGTTATCATAGCTTCTGTCAGAATCTGAAATGCTTTGTAAACTCTTGGTATTGGAACTAATTTGATTTTAAAGCCAATGGGATTTTACTAAACATGTCTGAGAAGTGTACGTAATATATATTTATTTAAATGTACAAAATAATTACATTTAAGAAATTAATCCTTGAGGGATTTGGAAACGAATTGTTATCTAACGTAGGGAGTGGTTATAGGATATTTGTTTTAGTGGTCTATGCAGGAACTGTAGTCTAAAGATATTAATTTATAATTCCAATTCAGGCACTTATTTGCCATGTGAATTTGGGCCTGTGATTGAGTCTTTTCTGTTTTGCATCTTCCATACTTTATTTGTGAATATAAGTGACTACCAGAGACCCTGGTTCAGAGCAGAACATCAGCACAATCTTAAATGTAAGAATTCAAGTAACCTGATTCCTCAAAGTTTCACTTACATTTTGCCTATAAGCACTTATACTGGAATGGTGTATTGGCAGATGTTAGGTTTATCCTGCCTGTGGGTTATAAAATAACCATAACATAGGTTTTCCCCACTTAGTACTGTTTTTTGTCTCCAGAGTAGCATAAAATGAGAGTATGTTTGTGAATCTGCTCTATAATATTTCTAAAACACTAACAGCATGTTGTAGTTTGGATGAAATAACGAGACTTGTGGATTGGAAAAGGCTGAACAAGTTTAACTATTTTAATAGAAAACAATGGCAGAGGCAACTATATATATATATATATAAGCATAGATACAGAGCCAGCACCAAGATCCAAACCTCCCACCTTCCCTCCTGGTTGCTAAATTACCGCAGCCGAACTCCCCCGGTGGGGGAGAGGGAAAGGGAGGAAGCTGGACCCCGGAGGCCTGGACTCAGAAGCGCAGAAAGCAGCAAAGCTGGGGGTGCCAAGCAGGGCTGCCAAAGAGGCGAAGAAGAGAGAGAGAGAAGGGGGGACGGCCCCCCTAAATTTATACCAAGCATGACGTGTATGAAATGGAATACTCAGTTGGTCAGTTTGGGGTCACCTGCCTTGCCTGTCCCTTTCCTATAGGTGAATGCTCTCACCCTGCACCCCCCCTGACTTCTCAGTAAAGTTAGAAGTTTATATTCCAATCCTCAGCATGAAACCCAAACATTCAGGCTTAAGCTATTAGAGAATGATAGCGTGTTATGAAAACATACTGCCAGCTTTCAGATGAATACAGTCCCCTTTTAAAGGAACACTGGCTAGGAGCAATACCCTCTTAGCAGAATTAATTCTGCTCCAGCCCAAACCAGGACACAGCATAATGCTTGAATATTTATTTGACTGTGTAGTACTTTGGTATGGCCAATGAATATACATTTTAGTTTCCAGAATAAGGAAGACGTAGCAAATAACACTCTCATATCTCAATGACCCTTTAGGAAGAAGTGCCTAAAGACTGAGAGAAAGTTTTCACTATTTTTCTGCTTTTGTACAAATGCACATAGTGACAAGTAGGTTGGAAAAGTTTTGTAGTGTGTTTTAGAAATTAGTGAGATAGATTGTGTGTTAGGTTGGAAAATTTTTAGAAGGCAGAAAGAAAATTGGGGAGAAAAAGCCTACTATGCTAATACTTTTACACTGGTAGGATAATGCATGCCTGTTAACTCCAATGGATAATTGGCAAAGGTAAGGAGAATAGTGTGTATTTCATTGAGTCCTTTATGATACACTAATTTTACATTGTTGACATCGCCTGTACCAAATACTGGGATAAATTTATACATGATCAGTATTTCAGGTTGAAGTAATCCTTGAGTACATGGAATAGATGTAAGTTGAAACACATATTCTGCTTTTGGAGTTGGTTAGCTTAAATGAGCTTTAGCAAGCTCTTGAAACTAGATGGCAAGCTATGGTGTTTCGTTAGTAAATCAGTAAGCATGACAATAGCAGTTCCTAAAAATTCCAATGTAATTTCAGCTATTAATCATATCTTCTATCTGTTAAGTACAGTGGCTGCAAACAAAATACAAAAAGAAAAATACATTTATTTTCATTAAAAATGGTAAAAAATTACATGGGGGAAATGGAATTAATAAAGCAGCTCATAATAAGTCTTTTACAGTGCTGTGAATTAATGCTTTCAAAAGAGCAGATACCTTTAGCTTGTAGTCTGTTCTTGTAATGGTTTTGCACTCGCAGCTGTATATTTTGCTGATAGGCTATACAGTAACGTCCAGAAGTTTTTCTTTTGTTTCTGTTTTGATTTTGATGAGATGCCTCTTTGAAATAAGTTATAAATACAGTTGCTATTCTTTAAGCTTACACAGTCTAAACCCAGCTGAAGTTACTGGAATTACTATAATGAAAAAAGATATAACAAATTGGAAATAATATCACAAACATGGTATACTGCTTTGTGTTGGCAGTTCTAAGGACATCTCCCTTTCTACAGCCTCATGTCTACATTTTAAATACTTTACTAGTGGGTCACCTTGGAGCTTGGTTTTTGGACACAATTATTTGTATTTCTGGGGTCACTAGGTGCTTTGTGGTTTTTTTTTTTTGGTTGGTTGGGTTTTTGTTGTTGTTTGTTTGGTTTTGGTTTTGTTTGTTTGTTTTTATTTTTAATATCAATAAGAATTTGTTGCTTATACTTCAGCTTAGGTATCCAGAATTATTAGACACCTTTAGACATCTTTGACCGTTTGAACCTTAACTGTTAGGGCTCAATTCTTCATTCCACAGTCACAAACAAGTTGTGCAGCTCTTCAGGAAATTCAATGGATGGAAGATTAATTTTTACCACTGATATTTATTGGGTGCTTTTATGGCCTGCTCTTTGAAGTAGAGAATGATTTTGTTGCAAGAATTAGGAAGCAAACAAAAACGGTAGTTTAAAGAAATGTCAATGCTGTAGTCCTGTAGAACTATTTTTACAGATGATATAAAATGATTCTCTGTGCTATGAGTCCTCAGAGCTTTTTCGAAGTTGATTAGCTTATCAGTCGATGTTAATCAAATACATTTGAGATACTTTGCCTTTCACTAGAGGAACAAGCTGGGGTCCAGTACAGCCTAACAGAGGCCTTTTAGATGTTTCACATATAGAAAATACAGTATGTAATAGAAAATTTACTTATTTGAAGTCAGTTGAAGTTACATAGTATTTTGTTTTAGGAGAGTGATACAGTGTGTACTTAAATCACAATACAAGTACGAACTGCATTTAGGAGAGTGCAGCAATTGCAATATGTAATTCAGACATAATACAAATGTGCATTTCATTGCTGATGTCTAATAACATGCTCACTGTCAGAATACTGGATGTTGCCAGTCTCTGGGAACAAATATGTGGGCTGCAGATGTTTCAGGCCCATTGCTTTCTTTCCTCGTTTGGTTTTTGCTACGGGAGCAACCACTTCCATAATACTTTGTTCTTGAGTTATCTGAATCATCACTGTGGAAAGGATCAGTATCAAACCAGATCTCTTGGTCATTCACTGTCCTTGGTATATGTGGTGAACATCACTTGAATGAGGTCAATTTTGGTAGACCATAGTAAATGATCCGGATGTGAATGGACATCACATTTTTTGAACACCTCCAGGGACAGTGACTTGGCCACTTAACTGGGCAGCATGTTTCAATTTCCTCAGCCTATCCTTAAAAGACTTGTTCTCTAGACCCTCACTAGCCTTGTTGCCCTTCTCTGGACATGCTTCAGTGCCTCAATATCTCTCTTGCAGTGAGGGGCCCAAAACTGAACACAGTATTATAGATGTGCCCTCACCAGTGCCAAGTACAGAAGGATGATCACTTCCCTGGTCCTGCTGGCTACACGGTGCTGATCCAAGAGAGGTTGCTGTTGCTCTTTTTGGCCACCTGGCCACACTGCTGGCTCATGTTCAGTCAACAGTCAACCAGCACCCCCAGGTCCTTCTCCACCTGGCAGCAATCCAGCCACTCTTTCTCAAGCCTGTAGCATTGCATGAGGTTGTTGTGACCCAAGTGTAGGACCCAGCACTTCGCCTTGTTAACTCTCATCCCACTGGCTTCAGCCCATTGATCCAGCCTGTCCAGGTGCCTCTGCAGAGCCTTCCTACCCTCAAGCAGATCAGCACTTCCTCCTAAGTTGGTGTCATCTGAGGGTGCACTTGATCCCCTCAAGCAGATCATCGATAAAGATGTTGAACAGAACCAGCTCCAGTACTGAGCCCTGGGGAACACCACTCATGACCAGTTGCCACTTCTCTCTGGGCTTAGACATCCAGACAGTTTCTTATCCAGTGTAGAGTACAGCTGTTTAAACCATGGACTGCCACCTTCTGCAGGTGAATGCTGTGGGAGACAGTGTTCAAGTGGACATCATCTACAGCCTTTCCCTCATCCACTAAGTGGGTCACTTGGTCATAGAAGGAGATCAAGTTGGTCGAGCAGGACCTACCTTTTATGAACCCATGGTGGCTGGGCCTAATCCCTTGGTTGTCCTGGACTTGCTGTGTGATCACATTCAAGATGATCTGCTTCATTACCTTTCCTGGCACCAAGGTCAGGCTGACAGGCCTGTAGTCCTTCTGACCGTTCTTGTAGATGGGTGTCACAATGAAAAGTCTCCAGTCATCCGTGGCCTCTTTGGTTAACAAGGACTGGCGATAAATGATAGAGAGTGGCTTGGTGAGCACTTCCAGAAGCTCCTTCAGTATCTTTGGGTGGATCCCGTACGTCCACATGGACTTGTGATTGTCTGAGTGATGTAGCAGGTCGCTGACTACGTCCTCCTAGATTAAGGAAGCTTCTTAATGTGTGCCATCCCTTATCTTTCAGTTCTGGGGTCTGAGTATATTGAGGATAACTGACCTGACTATTAGAAAGCATTGAGTACCTCAGCCTTGTCCTCATCCTTGGTGACAATGTTCCCCAATGCATCCAATAAACCATGGAGATTTCCCTTGGCTCTCCTTTTGCTGTCAGTGTATTTGTAAAATCTTCTTTATTATTTTTTATAATGGTGGTCAGATTAAGTTCTAGCTGGGCTTCTGCCTTTCTAATTTTATCTCTGCATGTCCTAACTACACCCTGTACAATGAATAGCACAAAATTTTCTTCTTTGAAATGAGTTCAAGTTACATGGGTTTTCAGTTTAGCAGAGTGAAACAGCAATGCACTTAAATCACAGTGAAAGTACAAATTACTTCTAGCAAAATGTAGCAATTGTAATATCCAGTTCAATCACAATACTAGTACAAATTACATTTAGCAAAGTGAGGCAATTGCAATTCACAGTTCAATCACAAAATAAACGTAAGTTTCATTATGGGACTTTAATGATATGCTTGTATCCCAACACATAAATGCATCTGTCAATTCTGTCAAGTAGGCTTTTTAAAAACTTTGTTGAACTCTGTATTTTCCTGACCTTTCAAAAGATTTTGAGATCTGCTACAACTGATGTGTTATGTTTTTGTGATACTTTACTTTTCTTAATAAAGCACCCCATTAGTTTCTTCTGTGAGCTAAATCTGATTTAAGCTAGGAACTCTCAGGCCTAGCCTCTAGAGCTCAGATTCAGTATAGTTATCTTTACATACAGTTTATAGAGAACTGAAGTATTTATGGATCATTCAGAAATTAGACTAACAAAATTTGTATACATATTTTACAGTACTTTTACTGTACAGTATCATACAAGAAATTAAATGTCTTGTACACTACAAGAAATTAAGTTTACATTTTTATATTTTCCTATGAAATCTATGGCTTTCCTCACTGAGAAAAAGAAACAGAGCTTCTGAAACTGAGTTTGCTGATATACTGCAGGAGCAGTAAAGTTTTCAAGTTGCAAGTCTTTTTCCCTGACTGACTTTTTTTTATTATTATTATTTCCACCAGGACATTTGAAACTATAGATAATGACTCCCAGGGCTGAGATTATGCTAAACTACCTGAAAAATAACAGATGCTGCTGTGCTCTTCATAGCAGAGAATGCTGCTGTATAAAGCCAGAAAACATCAGTGGAACATAACCCCAAGCAGCAAAATCATTGTTGAGATTGGCAAAAGCAAATTGTACTGTATTAACGTCTATGGCTTTTAACATCTGCTGGGTTAAATCAGCAAATACTGGCAATAGCCCATTTTGCAAATGGCCCAAATGTTTTCCGCCTGAGAATTTGAGTTTAACTTAGTAAGCAAAAACTCTTCATAGCAATAGTATTGAGTATCGGAGCAAGTTTGCTGCCAACTATGAAACTAATAATATTTGTGAGATCATTTATTTCATTCACTTACCCATGTGGAAAGCAGCACAGAAACTGTTCGTAACNCTACAAAGAAATCCTAAATCTACAGTACTACTTTTAAAGCTACCGTAACTTCTAAAATCTACAAAGCTAAAAAAAAATCAAAATCAAAAGCTCTGAGGCATCACTACTTTGTTATAGAAGTTTCCTTTGTACCAAAAGACATGATGGGCTGTAATTTTGGTTTTGTCTACACAGTTTGTTTTAATGAACTATTTCACTTATCTTCAATATGTAGAGGGATACAGATGAATATAAATAATTGCTTTAATGGGAACTGGGACCAGTACAAAGAATCACAGAACAATAGGGGTTGCAATGGACCTCTGGGGATCTAGTTCAACCTGCCTGCCAAAAGGAGGTTCACCTACATCAGATTACACAGGAACACATCAAGACAAGTTTTGAAAGTCTCCAGACAATGAGGCACCACAGCCTCTTTGGGCAACCTGTTCCAGTATTCCACCACCCTCAAAGGAAAGAGGTTTTTACTTATGTTTAGGTTGAACTTCCTGTATTCTAATTTGTACCCATTGCCCCATATACTATTACAGGCACCAGTGAAAAGAGCCTACCCCATCATATTGACACCCAACCTCTAGATATTTATAAGCATTGATAAAATCCCCTCTCAGTGTTCTCTTCTTCAGGATAAAGAGCCCCAAGTCTCTCAGCCCTTCCTTATTAAGAGAGATGCTCTAGACCCCTCATAATCCTTGTAGTCCTCTGCTGGATCCTCTCCAGTACTCCTTATCTCCTGAGCTGGGGAACCCAGTCCCAGCCTGTGCACAGTACTCCAGGTGTAGCCTCACTAGGACAGAGTAGAGGGGGAGGACAACCTCACTTGACCTGCTGGTCTTTCTTCTTAATGCACTCTAGGATACTCTTGGCCTTCTTGGCTGCAAAAGAACACTGCTGGCTCATGGTTAACTTGTCCACAATGGACACGTCTATGGGTGAATTATTCTATGGTACAGTAAGGCTTCTAATAACTGCTATGTGTTTATTTGAAGTCATTAACTGGCTCATCGTATGTTTCTGTTATGGTTTGGATGAAATAACGAGAC
>VWZO01020295.1:1291-12965 GCA_013396975.1 Bucco capensis | reverse complement strand
TCTCTCCTAAACAGGACATAGCCATCCATGACAATGTTCCAGTCATGTGAGCTGTCCCACCATGTCTCAGTGATTGCAATGATGTCATGGTCCTGAGATTGCACACAGATCTCAAGTTCATCCTGTTTGTTCCCCATACTGCGTGCATTAGTGTACAGGCATTTGAGTGAATTACCACTGCTAGAGCTCCGCCTGACCGGCACATCCCCTGAGGTAAGAGCAGAGCTGGCACAACACCCCACAAATGTCACAGGCTTGTTCCCTACGAGCCAGGTTTCCCCCCTCCCCTCTTCAAATCTAGTTTAAAGCATGGTTAATGAGTCCAGCCAACTCCCATGTTAAATCCTTCTCCCCCTTTGAGACAGATGCACCCCATCTGCTGCTGGTAGGCCTGGCATCCTGTAAGTTGACCCATGGTCAAAAAATCCAAAGTCCTGCTGATGACACCAGACTCAAAGCCAAGAATTTCCATCATAGATGTAGTTATTACTTGAACTGTTTACAAGTATGAGTAATCTGTTTTTTTGTATTACAAGATGATTCCTGAAAAGGCTGAAGCAGATGTACATGTATTCAGACAAAATGAGTTTCAGGAAGCTCCAGCCCAAGCATCATTAATAGTAAGTGGCTGACATCCAGCTGCCTTGGAAGTTTTACAGCTATACCCAGTCTGTATACTGGTTTGAGTTAGAACTAATTCTGTTCAGTGATTTTACATTTCAGCTAAATCTTTTATAATTGACTGCACTTCCTGAAATTAAAAGCATGTTTTTGCAGGCCGCCTCTGCTTCTAGTAGTGATAACATTTAATGTTTATAGTTACTACTAAGGATTGGTATGCAGAAAGGCTCATGCTTATACTTCCTCCTATAGAAACCAAGGTCACTGCTAAATCTTACATATCACATTGGAGGTGCAGAAAGCAAAAGGTCACACCTGCAAGGTGGAGCGGAGAGGACAGATGACTCTAAACTTGACCAACTAGGTATTCCGTTCCATATATGTTATATTCAGTATAAAACTGATGGATCATGAGGATTAACCTCTCTTCTTTAACGGTTAACGTCCAAGGCGGACTGTGTCTGATCGTCTGCCTTCAATACCAATTCATAGAACTATAGAATCATAGAACAGTTATAGCTGGAAGAGACCTTGAAGTTCATTGAGTCCAGCCTTTGTCCTAGCCCTATCAATCTGCTAAATGATGCCCGCCAATGCAACATCCACCCGTCTCTTAAACACCTCCATGGATGGTGACTCAACCACCTCCCTGGGCGGCCTGTTCCAATGGCTGACAACCCTTTCAGTAAAGAAATTCCTCCTAATATCTAGCCTGAATCTCCCCTGGCGCAATTTACATCCATTTTCCCTCGTCCTATCACTCTCCACTAGGGACAACAGACCTATCCCTGCCTCTCTACAGCCTCCCTTCAGGTAGTTATAGAGAGCAATGAGGTCTCCCCTCAATCTCCTCTTTTCCAGGCTAAACAGGCCCAGATCCCTCAGTCTTTCCTGATAAGGCTTATGTTCTAAGCCCTTTACCAGCTGGTTCTTGACATTCTCTGCATTGTACATTCTCTAGTTTGATAATTGCTTTTGTGTTAAGTGACTTGAGGCATGGGGCCTTCTCATGTTTTTGCTTTTTTGTTGTTTTTACCATCTCAAAGTTTTACAAGAATGTGTGTTCAGATTGAGTTCACTTTCCCAACACTACATTTAGTGAACTCTTTTTTTGCTGTCACGGGTTAGGGGCTGGGATGACACCTAACCAAGTGACAGACACTCTCTATTATCCCTCACTTTTCCCTCCCCTCAACCATGGGAAGGGAAACAGCAATAAAGAGCTGAGAGGACTTATGGATTAGAAAATAAAACTACTTTAATAAAATAATAGAAATAAATATAATATTTATAAATATATACAGAACCAAAATTGAACCCCAGATCCCTTTACTGATAACTGTGTCACCACTCTGTAGTCCCAGCAACAGGCCATACCCTGGTTGGGGAGGAGACTGGATTCTGGAACCTTTGTTCAGGATGGAAGAGAGGAAGGACAGAATTCCCCTCAAATGCTGACCATTGAAGAAGGAGAAGGAAGGAAGGGAAGAGGAAGGAACTGACCCTCTCCTCTATACTGAATATAACATGTATGGTATGGAATATCTACTTGGTCACTTTAGGGTCACCTGAACTGTCCACTCTTCCTTAAGGTGTAGCCTTTTATTCACTTGGTGGGAGACGGGTTAGCAGTGACGTTATTTTGCATACCAGTCTCAGCAGTAATTCCAGAACATTGGGCCTTAACCATTGCTAGAAGTGAGCACTTCTCTGAGAAAAACATGCTGTTAGCTTAAAAAGTACAGCCAACTAGAGAAGCTTTAGCTGAAAAATAAAATCATTCAACAGAATTGTTCTGTTTTAGCCCAAGCCAGGACATTTCCTCACTGCAAACTTGTGAAGAACCAGCTCCAAAGTCCTCTAGAAAAGGACCTTTTATTACATTGTTACATTGTTATCAACGCCCATGTCAACGATCAGTGACTTGGAAGTGTTCTTTGGGAGAAAACTACAGAGAATACTGAGATTCAGTCAGTCTGACACTGCGTTTGGGTTTTGTGAACTGTGGAGTACCAATGAGAGAGCTAGTGAGAATGTGAAAGTGTGGTTTAGCACTACTGTCATCTGTATACTAGAAAACTGGGAGCTCTTGAGCTTTGCAGTATGGTTTAGTGTCATCTTAAAAATAATTTTTTTTTTAAAAAGGGGGATTGAAGATACCATGAAGACTATTTGAAAACTGTGCACTTAGACCATCTCACACAGAACTACATTAGATGAAATTTAAAGTCAAAAGTAATCATATGGTGAAATGAATTCTCAATAAGGAAGCATGAAAAACTGTTTGTCTTGATAATTGAGTTTTACAGCTCTTAGAGTGAACAAATGATTTGTGGGGTGGTTTGTTTTGTTTTTCTGTTTTTATTTTTTTTTTGTTTTGGTGGTTTGTTTTTGTTGTTGTTGTTTTTATTTTCCCTGACAGTGTTATAATTGCTGTTCCTGCCTAGGCAATAACTGCATCAGAGAGCAGAAAAAGTTCGTGTCTGGCCGTTTTCAGGAGTATAAAGATCCAGTGATGTTGGTAACTTGCATCTCTTGTCTGCTGGCACAGTGACAAGCATGCATGTCCGGTGTTACTCAGACTGTCCAAGTGAATACTGGATAGATAATAGGAGAACTGAAGACAGAGCTGAATTGTTTATATACATACAGGAAGCAGGGAAGGTTTTGTCTCTATCTGTCTGCTGTTTGCCTCTCACCCACCTATTCTAACCCTTTAAAACACTATAAAAAGCAGGAAGGAGAGTTTAGTGTTTGCTTGGCTACTTGCAGGCTTAAATAATTAAGTGACCCTATAGCAGACTTTAGAGTTGTTACTATGTCTTTGTTTTGTATCTGCAGTAATTTATGTGTTTCCAGGAGGACAGAATCATCAAATTTTCAGTAATGCTTCCAGGTTTTTCAGTGTGCCTTCTTTTTTGAGTATCTACTGCCAGCATAGACCCTGAGTACTTTATTCGTTCAAACTTGCATTCCAAATCCCAAATCTGAATAGAAAAAAAAAAACTGGCATCAGAATTCCTGCTTATGCAAGAGAATCTGTGTTGTAAAAACAGAATTTCAGAACTCTATAAAATGGTCTTCCTCAAACCAGAACGCCTTTGTTCTGGTTAACAGCAACAAAAATCTGCTTATTTGCCTGATTATTAAGCCACATCAACCCATTGACAAAAGGGTAATTCAGAACGAACAAGACAGTACTGGTAAGTACATGGATGTAAAGGAGTTTCTTTTTATTTCTATGTATAGCTTGTAACTTGAAACAACACAGATGCCAGATCTTAGTGCCAAGAATGTTCCTTTCTTAGACTAGAGTTCTAGCAACAGTGCAACTCCTCTTTCTGGCAAAGGCACTGAATGTGCTTGAGAATGAAATCTTTCTACTCCTTTCTGCTTCATCTCGTCCCTGCATGGTTTCATTCCTTGACCTTCAACTGCGCTAAACTAATTTTCAAGAGCATGGTTTGACCTAATTGCTTAGCAGAGTATGATCATGGTGAAATCCCATATATTGTCTGCTAACCCTGTGGTCATAACTTCTTTAAAGTCATGTGCTCCTTTGCAAGAAGACCACATTGATGGGAGGGAGCGCTGTGTGCTGTTGGTATCTGTAGAGGATTCTGCAGCTGCAAGATCTCTTATTTCTTTTATTGAAATACCATTTTCATTGTCACCTTTTCTTCTTGAAAACACTTCTTCACGCTGCGTGGCACTTCAGAAAGAGGCAGAAGCTCTTGAATCTGTGGCTAATTGAATTGTGAATCTTGCCCAAAGAATACCTGGGTGTGTGCTCCTGCCTGTTGTTCCTTAGAAAGCTTACATGCAAGGATACTGTAAATTTTAAATGCTGTCATGATTTGGACATGGATAAATAGTAAGAGAAAGGAAGACAAAGTAAACTAAGACATGCAATAGTAGCTGTTAGCCCCGTTGTTCTGAAAACCTTCAAAGGACAGCAGCAAGGAAACAGCGTGGTAAGAGAGGGAGTGTGACTGGCTTTTGTCTGTGTCCTCTCTCCCAGCGATCCTGTAGTGCCTTCCTTAACTGCACCCTGCTGCAAACCTTTGGCCTTCTCTTCAGTACTGGTGGTATTGTCTGTCTAGCTTATCATGACTACTTCTAGAAAACCTGAAACTGTAAGCTACCGCGGAGCGAATCCTCCATCTTTTGAAAGCTGCATTTCCTTCCATTGTTCGTTATAGTGATGCATGCAGGACTATGCTGTGAAAACTGCCTTTCCACACTTCTGGATTAGGCTGTATATAATGGTAACAGAAATGAAAGTGAAGACATGCTTGTTCTGGCTCCTTTGTGAAGCAGAGGGAAGTTACTTCTGAGTTCCTTGCATATGTTTGTCTGTACTAAAACAAATCCCAAATTAAATGGGGGTACAGAAGGTTTTCTAGCGTACAGAGTAAGCCTAGTGATAGGAGAATCCACTTGATAATAAGACTGTCAGTGTTAAGTGTGAAGTTTTTAAGGATTATTGAAGTTAATGGTCTGTAAAGTATGATAAAAGGAAAAGCATTTGTTTCCTAGTTGCTGTTGGATTTATTAGCTAAATGAATTAATTTTGAGCTATTATTTTTTATCTTTTCCTAGAAGACTGATTGTGCCTCTGCAGGAGACTTCTCTATCATTATGGAATTCTCGCTGGATTCAAAGCTCATCTGTTGTAGCACTTAGTAGTATCCTTCATGCTGTCATCCTGCACCTGTTTTTTGTGGGGAGAAAGTAAGATGAGATGAGAGAGCTCTTGTGGCTACTGTTTTCAGTTGAGAATTAAAATGAAAACAACATTGATTTTATGTTTGTGTGTTCAGTGTTAGTTATCCCATTTTTCTTTTTGCATTATTTCTTAAAAAAATACCGGAAAAAAATGTGACTGCCATTTCAAATAACATAGGTGTACTGCATGCTCTGTGTTGCCAAGGATGTCTTTTCAAATCAATATTATTTTTTCTGTGTAGTTCTGTTTGTCTCTTAATTTATACTGTAAACTTTTATGGCGCAGGTTCCTTGACTATATAGCTTTTAAGTCCTGTGTTAGGTCTTTTGGAGGCTATGAAAGTTAAAGGCAAATGAGAATATATGTGTGAGGGAACTTACTAGCTTTGTTGTTAAAAACAAGGGTGGAGGGGAAGAGGAAAAAGATACTGTGTGCGTGTTTGTGGGGGCATACAGGATGTATGGTATTTGGGTTTCTGTGCTTGTTTTTTCTTTCATTTTTACCTCACATAAACTGTATTGTAATTGGCATGTTTTCAGAGGCTTTGTATTTAGTCAGCTCCATAAAATGGGTTAATAACTAAGTACTGTTCCCGTAACATAGTCTCTTACTCATTTTGAGGGATTACAGATATTTAAAAGCCTTTTTACATAGCTTATTTGNTCGTTTGTGAAGCCTAGCCATACATACATTTGAATGCAGCTTTCTTACCTATACTAAGTAATGTTATCTGTAATAGTGGTCATGTGTTGGTGTTTTTCCATACATTCTCAAGACTGACAAGCTCACTGACATAGAGAAAAAGCTGGATCTTTAAAGAACTTCTCAGTTACAGTTAGAGCTGAAACACTGGAAAAGGAAGGTATCATAATGTGATGCTTCTTGAACTGAGAATTGAATCCATCCTTTAAGGGAAGGGATGAGCTTTATGTATATGGTTAATATCACCCTGTTAGTGGTTCTAAAATGGCCATGTGTGTGTTTGGGTGGCAGGTACCTACATAGTAGATAGTGTGTGTTTATAAGATGCACTATGGAGCCTTATGCTGGAGTGAGAGCAGGCTTACTTTACTTCTACAATAGGTATATGTAATGGTCATATCCTCGTACAGTGTAGAACAGGGCGCTTACTCTAACAAAAGTGAAGTAGAACTGCAAATGTCAGGTGCTGCCTGGAGTGTTGCTGCTCGCCTTTTCAGTAGCTTCCCGATGGTTCAAGGTTGCATAGAGAGAGGCTGGTTAATCTTTGTAAAGCTGAGACCAGTTTGTTACGTACATTTGACAGCTTATTTATATGTGTAACTTTGTTTAGAACTATTGTTTTCTACCCTTTCTTCTGCCTTCTTTTTCTTCCTCCTTGTGTCAAGGTTAATTTGTTTCTATACAGCATCAGGAACATACCACTGCGTTCTGTTCTGTATCTTGGGTGTTATCTTTGTTTACATTTACTTTTTGTCCTTTGCACTTTGCCAGCTATTCAGTCTCAATAAGATACTCGCTTCCTGCTGCCTATTGGATTTTTTTTTCCTTGACTTTATCTCTGAGTGTCAAAATGCACCATGCTGTCCTTAATCACTTAATAAACATCCAGAAGTTGGGATTTTTCAGATGCTTGTAGTCGCGAAAGGATGGAAGTGTCTTCAGTTTTAGTCTGAAAGCAGCTTCTTCGTCTGTGATAATGCTCTTTAGCTTGTCTTTGTCCAGCATTCTGACTGTATCATCTGCCTCAGAAAGTTTTCTTGTGTGGTAACAAGCTCACCATGAATGTGATGAATTCTCATTGGTATTTTTTTGTGTAGTGGTTGGGTTTTTTTATGCAGTCATAGCAGCAGCTGCATAGCTGCTGTTTTAACTGAAAGTTACTGGAATACTATTACTTCGGCTTAAAAATTAGTCACAAAACAGAAAAACTGGGATTGTTAGTATCAGAAGACATCTCACAGTGAATTCTTGTATCCATCTTAATTAATATTTATCCTGCTTATGCATCTGTAACTGAGATGGAAAGTTTCATTTCTCTGTAGCCATTTAGAAGGTTTATTCTGAAAATTGTAAGGCAGCTGTGTTTTTATGTAGGGCAGGAAGACATTGAGGAAAGAATTAGTGGGAGTGCCTTAATGTTTTTTGCCTTCAAGTGCTTTTGAAGAGCTTCTAAAGGTCATTTTATTGCCTCTTTCCTTGCCATTTGCGGTACCTGTGTTGCTTTTAAACTCTTTTTTTTTTTAGGTGTTTAGGATGTGCAGTCTTCTGCATTTTTAGTTTAGAGAAGGTTATTCTCAACCTGAAAGAACTGTTCCAGAGATGGTGCTATAATGTGGCCTGTTTATCTGCTCACAATGAAGCAACTGTTGAATTAATCACTCTTTTTTTCTCTTTGGAGGCACCACACCAAAGTTGATGCTGCATACAGCCTTGGTGCTGTCTATGCAAACCTACCTGCTGAAATTCCCCAACATCCAGCTGCACACCGATACTGCCCTGCAATAGGAAAACTACACAGTAAAGGAATATCTTTGTTATATTATACATTTGTATTTCTATTAGACTTTAGACTACATGGAGAACTGTGGCTTTTGATCATTCTGCTCACTTGTTGGCCTTCCCAGTCATTGCAAGATGACCCTTTTCTTTGTTTTCTGTAGAGTTTAATTTGGATGTAGCTTGCCAACAGTGAAACCTGGTGAATATGCTTGGTGTTAAATTCACACTTTTTTACATAGATGTTTGGTGCTACTGACGGAAAATTAGTGTAACAAAGTGTAATCTTTTCAGTTTTGTTCTCTCAACTTCGTAATTGAGGGAGGAAGTAATGTACAGGGAAAATCTTCTGACCTGTTTTGCGTTTTTGTCTATATTAATTCTAAAGAGTGAGCTTTTAATTCATTTTAGGCAATCCCTCTCTGTAACTTCCCTATATCAGATTTGATGATTCCATAGCAGTGTCCCAAATGTAGTGAACTAGCTATAATTCATTTCAGTTTTTTGTTTCTTAACCTGACAATAATTAGTTTTTTGTAGTTTGAGGAAACAGAGCATGATGGAAAAATACTGAAGCTTTTCACTGAATCCCACATAAGTCCTAATAAACCTCTCCTTAGTCACATCATACTGTATGACAAATAATCTTATCTTTTTAAATTTTGGAAAATTATGCTGAATAACTAGTAGTTGCTAAGAAGGAGAAAAAAAACCCACCCACAAAAAAGGCTCTCATGCCGCCTCCAGAATTTCTTCCCTCTGACTTTTCTGGCTAATATTAATGATTGGATATGACTGGGCAAGCAGAAGGCTTGTCTGAGAGGTTTTGCTATCATGAGTGAAAACTAAGGGCACAGAAAACAAGAACTCCATAAGTACTGGCAAAAAAATTTTCTTGTTCAAAAAAATACCACTAAAAAAGAACTTGAAGCACTCTATGATACATTCATCTTGTAGTCTGTCTACTTTTCTAAAATCTCTCCTGCCTTTTTTACAGTACCGTCTTTCCAAGTCTAGCTTCAGGATACAGGGCAGTGTTGACTTGAAGAATTTCAGCTCATTGACATTTCATCCTGGGACATGCAGTAGCACTTTCCTCCATGACTTGTGCGAACACTTTTATAAATTGTGTTTTGAACTGGATCATTGAGCATTAATGGCTAGAAGTGAATTTGATTTTGTGAGATCAGTTGAAGAAGAGGTGTGACAACAGTAACAAGTAATTAGGCATGCAGTAGGGTTGGTGTGATATACACAGATACGTTTGAACCAGCTTCAGAAGTTCAAGACAGAGGAGGAACATGTTAGATGCCTTTTTGCATTCCCATATGCTGCAGAACTGCCAACATGCTAGCAATCCAACCTGACAAATGTGTATAAAGTATATGACGTTAATGTGAAAATTAGTTAAACTGAGTTATGCAAGACTGAGCAGAGAAAATTATGAATTGATGATAAATTCCATAAACAAGTCTCCTGTTGTTGTTCTTCATAGTACTGTTTTTTAAACTCATTTTATGCACTTTCCCAATTAACTGAAGATGTTTGTTTAGTGTGTGGCCTACGTAGCTTAAACTTTGGAGCTAAGCATTAAAATTCAAAAAAGTACCTCCCCTACTTTTATTTTCAGAGTTCCAATGTTGGTGTTTTTTGTGCTACTCTGGTGGTGTTGACTGAAGGTTATTTCTTCTGCTGGTCATGTGGCAGATGGGAAAAAGAGTTTCAACGTTATAGAAGGAAAAATCATGTGAGGCCAGAAAAAGAGTGACTGTTTTTTGGTGACACTCTGATTTTCACATGACTTCATGGTTTTTGTAACATTTTCAAAAGAGGGCAGTGTCCCCTGTGGTCACTGTAATTCCAGTACCCACTGTACTTGCAGTCATGAGAAAGCTGTGTTTGTGCTTACATAGCGCTAGCTTTAACATCTATAACTCACTCAACAGACAGTTATCTTTCATATGGGTGCTGCTTCAAGCCATTCTGTCGTCTAGTTTCATCTTATCATCATGTTCCCATCTCTGATAAAGTCTTTTTTTAGCACCATGGTGAAATGGTTGTATGCAGAGTTGTTTACAGCTGCATGGTAACTTTTCTTTTGCCAAGCACAGAATCACAGAACATTCATGGATGGAAAGGACCTCTCAGATCACTGAGTCCAACGAAAAAAAAAAACAGCAAACAAAGGACCTGCCCTCCATGCCTGCCACTACAGCATGTCCTGGAGCACCATGTCTGCACATTTCTTAAATACCTTCAGGGACGGTAACTCAACCACCTCCCTGGGAAGGCTGTTCCAGTGCCTCACCACTCTTTCTGTAAAGAATTTCTTCCTAATATCCAATCTAAACCCCCTTGCCACAACTTCATACTATTCCCTCTGGTACTGTCATTAGTTACTAAGGAGAACAGGCCAACACCCACTTCTCTACAGCCTCCTTTCAGGTAGTTAGAGAGGGCAGTGAGGACCCCCTCAGCCTCCACTTCTCCAAACGAAACATGCCCAGCTCCCTCAGCCTCTCCTCATATGACTTGTTCTCTAAACCCCTCACAAGCTTGGTAGCTCTCCTCTGGACACACTCCAGCATCTCAATGTCTTTCTTATAATGAGGGGCCCAGAACTGAACCCAGTACTCCAGCTGAGGCCTCACAAGTGCTGAGTACAAGGGCATGAGAACCTACCTTCTCATGCTGACCACGCTATTCCTGATACAAGCCAGGATCCTGCTGGTTTTCTTGGCCACCTGGGCACAATACTGGCGCATATTAACCTGCCTGTCCACCAGCATCCCCAGGTCCTTCTCTGCTGGGCAGCTTTCCAGCCAGTCATCCCCAAGCCTGTAGCATCACGTGGGGTTGTTACGACCCAAGTGCAGGAGGACACGGCACTTGGCCTTATTGAACCTCATACAACTGGCCTCAGCCCATCGATCGAACCTGTCGAAGTCCCTCTGTAGAGCCTCCCTGCCCTCCAGCAGATCAACATTCCCACACAATTTGGTGTTGTCTGCACACTTACTAAGGGTGCTCTCAATCCCTACATTCAGGTAATCACTAAAGGTGCCAAACAAGACTGGCGCCAAAACTGAGCCCTGAGGGACACCACTGGTGATTGGCAGCGAGCTAGATTTCACTCCATTAATCACATCTCTCTGAGAACAGCCAGCCAGCCAGTGTCTAAATGAGTGAAGAGTACATTTGTCTGCACCATGATTTGCCAGTTTCTCCAGGAAAATGCTGTGGGAGACTGTGTCAAAGGCCTTACCAAAGTCCAAGTAGACAATATTCACAGCCTTAGCCCCCATCCAAAAGGCAAGTCATATGGTCATAGAAAGATCAGGTTGGTTAAGCAAGACCTCCCTTTCATAAACCCATGCTGGCTGGCCCTGATGCCTTGGCTGCCCTGCAGTTGCTGTTAGAGCTCACTCAAGATGATCCTCTCCATGATCTTTCCTGCTACTGAGGTCAGGCTGACAGGCCTGTAGTTGCCTGGATCTTTCTTCTGGCCCTTCTTGTAGATAGGTGTCACATTAATCACCCTCCAGTCATCTGGTACCTCGCCTGTTGACCAGAACTCTTGAAAAATAATGGAGAAAGGCTTGGTGACCTCCTTTGCCAGCTCCTTAAGTACTCTTGGGTGAATGCCACCTGGCCTTATAGACTTATGAGTGTCCAGGTGCAGAAGCAGGTCATAAACCACCTCTTCCTGGATAATGTAGGGGTTGGACTGTTCTTCATCCTTGTCTTCAAGATCAGCAGCCTGAACGCCCTGGGAGCAGTTGGTGTGCCCATTAAAGACAGAGGCAAAGACAACATTAAGTAACTCAGCCTTTTCCTCGTCCTTGG
>VWZO01020293.1:506794-535139 GCA_013396975.1 Bucco capensis | reverse complement strand
ATTCTGTGATCTCAACACACCTTGCTAAAAAGACTGCCTACAACTTTCTTTTAGCCTCACTAGAGGTCCAAGTGTCCCTGCTCTTGCCCTTGGAGGTGTTTAGGGGCTTGCAGCATTACCTCCTGGCTTTTCCCCAGCCCTTAGGTCAAAACTCTCTTTGCTTTGCTGAGTGATGGTTGCCAGTAGGTTGTCCAATCTTTGCTGTCCTTTAGAGATGGAATTAGGGTTGTTGGTTGTTTTGGTTTTTTTTGGTGATTCTTGTGCATTTATTTTTTGGGTAATATTTGCTTATGTGTAGTGATAACACAGATGCTCCTGCTGTTTCCTAGATGAGCTTACTAACAACGCTTGAAATGCAAGAATGCAAAGATTCTCTCTAGTTCATCCTTCAACAAGACAGGTTTTTTTAGGCATTAAAACTGCTGGATGGATGGTTATCTATTTAAATCTGTTGCCAAAGTAATTAACCCTGGAATCCAATCCACCTGCCAAATCAAAGAATTATTTTTTTTCTCTCTGCAATTATTTTTGAAAGACAGTAATTCCTGCCAGGATAGACCAAGGTCTTGGAGAGAAATCCAAAAGCAAGTTTAGAGATGTCCCAATTTCCTTCTTTCAGGCTCAGTTCAGTCTCTTTCCTCAGTGAGGATGTCTCCAGGCAATGATGCTAGTAGACTGTGTAACAGCAGAGATGTCATGTGAGAACATAGCTCCTGTTGGCTAGAAATTTGAGGTGTTTCCACCTCACAGCTCAGTTAGACAATGATCTGGTATTTCTGAAAAGAAATAAAAATACATGTGAAGGAATAAATACAGATAAATATGAATTTTTTTCTGTCCCCAGAAGGCTCATAGCTCAGCTCTGAAGTCGAAACAGCACAGGGCTGGGACACTGCAGCAGGAGACAAAGGGTCAGTGGAGCCAGAACATCTGAAGACAGCTACTGTTGGGGCCTCTTTAGGTTTCTTTATCTCTGGTTATGTAGATTAAGATATCATTTTGCAGAATTGTGGCACAGTTGAGGATTTCTGAGTAGGGCAGCTACCTGCTGTTTGTTTCTACTGTGTTCCCAGGAAATGCAGCTTAGCTCATTATTTCTGTAAACAAGCAAGATCAGAGCAAATAATGATTGGGAAGAGCAGAGCTGCTGTATCCCTGGTACCTTACCCTGGGAAGGCCTTGGGCACTGGCTAACAGCTTCAGCTGGAGGATGCTTCAGGCAAGGCTGTGCCACTCATGGGGAGATCTCAGGAGACTTCAAGACAATGCTGATGGCCTCAGCAGTCCTAAAGTGTAGGTAGATCACAGCAGGCCCAGGAATGTTATAAACATTTTAACACTAAGCATAAGCCTTTAAAAATAAAGTTGTTAAAAGTATACAAGGCCACCTTTTACTGCCTTATAAATATTAACAACATTATTAAGGAGGTGGTTAAGGAAATCTCATTGGTACCTTGTTTCTATGAATATTCCTGTGAGCTGCTATCTATGCCTTGAATGAGATGTATTCTTAGAGCTTGACTTCTAGCAAATGACACATTAAAACCACATTATTTGCCTTTGGGATTTGATGTGACTTTCTCTATCCATATCCAATACATAACAGGAAGAATAATTTCCCACATTTAGTGTGAATCAAGTTCTCTTACTGGGAATTGACATGGACCTTATGCTATCCTACTGGGAAACTGAAAGGAGGAGAAAAGAAAGGTGTCACCCTTAGAAAATACAAATGTAAAAGCAGCTTTAACTTGTGATTTTCATAGCTGTTAGCACCTGATTTTGACATTATTTCAGGTTGTCTTTATTTAAGGAATAGCAGCCCTTCCAAATATGTCATATTTAAAACCTGGGTGACAAAAGAGTTTCTATTTCCAGAAAAAAAGAATAATCTTTTTTTAGCTTTCTCTGCACCAAAAAAAAATAAATAATCATATAATGTTAAATCTTGCATGTCACATACTGTGATTTGGGGAGAGCTCATTTGTTTACACTGGCTTATTTGGCAGGAGAAGGGAGAGACTTCTGAATCCTATTTTTAACATTAGAATGGCATTGTAATTCTTGCATTTAATTCACTACCTGGTGGGAAGCACATTGCATTTTTTTTTCCCCTGTCATTGTAGTGTACTAAGCTTTTAAATGCATTTCTTCTGTGCTTTCCTGGCCAGAGATGTTCTATAAAATGGGAATGGGTTTATAATTGATTGATTTGGCTGTATACATATATTTCTGCAGAGATATAGCTGCACTCATATGTACTTATATGTATAAGTATATATCAGACAAAGCAACAGATCTTACTGCCAATGGAAGTTTCAAGGTTTTTAGTCTTCTAGCATGGCAGGAGGACATTTATGCTTTTTGCTCATGCTATTACAACATTTAAATTCTCAAGGTGTCAAGCTCTCAAGAGAGAATGTACATGTTTTTGGAGACAACTGGTAGAATCTAATGATGTTGGAAGACTAAAAAGCTGAGTCTATTTAACTCTCTGTTTGTTTCTGTTCCCATTTACTGGATGTAAATGGCTTTTAAGCATTCTGATGGTGATAATTTTAGTTCTTATTATTATTTTACAGCTAAAAAGGTGATCATTGTGTTTTTCTGCTCTGTAGATTTATCTGGGGCTGGAGCTATTCTAAACAGAAATGCTTTATTTTTCCAGTGCTTTCTAGAGATCATGGTGTTTAAAAATACAACCTCAGCTGCATTTCTAAACCAACCATATGCCATGGAAGAGTTGCATGTGTTTAGCAAGTGTAGTTGACTTGATTCTTAAGCAAAACAAACAAAAAACCAATTTATAAGAGAGTTTTAAATGTATCGAACATGAGGAGATGCAGAGATGGACTAGAAATCAATGACAGGAGCTAGCTAGGGATGAGAAGAACTGATCCTCTGAGCCTACCTCTTACATTTTGCTGGAAATTCAAATGTGCAGCTCAGCAGTGTGGGAAGACACTTAGAATATTACCAGTTTGGAGAAGTAGGATGATACCTAGTGGAGGTGGTTATAGACTGCACATATTTTAGCTATAGCAACAGAGATTTTTTTTTCTTCCTTTACTCCTCCTTCTAGTATTTTCTACCTACTTTAAATAAATGTCCTTGCAGCAGCAGTGAATCTATGTTAAGTAAGAGAAATGAAGAAATCAATAGTACCTTAGTATACAAATACCTAACCCAAAGCTGAAGTTAACAGTAAATTAAAAAACCCAAGTGGTTTCTGTGAAGTCAGTAAAAACCATTATATAATTATAAATATGATAGTAATTTGTGTCTTAGAATCATGTTACAAACTCAGGACATTTAGAAAATGGCTTTTTGAGCTGAGAAATGAACCTTCTGCAATTGTGCCTCAAAAGTGTGGTTTTCATTCCAAGTCTGGTGTGCAGTTGAGATAATGGATGTGGACATCTCTAGGGGAACAACTTCTCTTTGCCACATATCTTTATCAAAGTTGCTGAAAGGTAAACTTGTCTTGAAAGCTCCTGGGATTTATCACTGCTACACCTCACCTGAAGCTTACTAGAATTACAGAGGCTGGAGGATGGGGCTCACTTCTGACAGTCCTGCTCTCTTGAGCTTGAGGAATGGAATCATCACTGATCTTTGTTTGTCATCCTAAACCTCCAGGTAGATGCTCCAAAGTTGTCCTCTTCTTGGTATGGTTACATTCCCAGTCCTAGCTAGTGCAGGCCAGCAGCAGAGGAATAGGACTTCCTTTTTTTTGGTGATAGAAAGTTAAAATTGCCCTATGTATGTTAACACTAATCTTATAAGTATTGTGCATCTTCCTAAGAGCTACTGGTGCAAGAACACTTCTCTAAAAAGCAGGTTCCTAATCCAGGAAAAAGCATCACAAGTTTCCTCACGTGTCGAGTACTTCACAATTCCCAAAGCTCAAGTTGACAATAAAATGCTTACTTCTAAAATGCATTTCTTGGAAGCTGACCCTTAGTGTGTCAGTAGTTCTACTCAGCTGTCTAATTTCATCTGACATCTCTGTGCTATTATATCCTTGATGTTGAAGTTTAAGAGTTCTGTTTCTCCTTTTACCAAGCAGGCTGAATTCAATCACTTCATAGCAACAGAAAGATGTTATCTGGAACTGAATCCATGAGTCCAAATACATTAGGATACTGACACAAATATGAAAGAAAAAATTCAAATAGATATTTCCACAGTATTTTTTTTGTAGGAAAAGACTTTACAGACATTTACTTAAATCCTGTGGATGACATTTAATACCTGTCTACGTTTTAACCTTTTTTCCTTGAGCTTTTCATGAGGAATTTAATATTACTTTGCATTTCTTGCAGTTGTGTTGTGCTAGATTTGCCATTTTATGGGAGGTGGAGAGGTAGGAATAATAGATGGCATTATACCTCCATCACTTCTAGAGTGTACTCCCAGAAATGGCATAAATCCATAGTAATGATGAGCTCTGAGCAACCTGATGTAGTTAGAGGTGTCCCTGCAGGGGAGTTGGACTAGATGATGCCTAAAGGTCTCTTCCAATTCTAACCATTCTAGGATTTCTGGATGGCAGTGGAAAAGGCTGGTTTGGAATTGCAAGGTTTTTTAGCTTTAGTACAGCAACTACTATAGTAGTTTAAAAAGTTAAAAACTTGGGTTTGGAAAAAAAAATAGTATTGCCAAGTGTTTGAGGTCATGTTAGAACCCCAGATTCTGTTCCATGCATCCAAGAGATCTGTAAATTGTCTGCTGTTTCATTAGATGAAGGTCCAAGCCTTGTTTGTTGCTGGACATAGAAAGGGTAACACTAGCACTGGGAGGAGCAGCAGCTTTGAATGGAAGAGTCCTGATGCTGCTGGGGAACTTGTCCCTGTTGTGTTGGGACATACTTGTTTGTCCCTAAATCTATGCAATGATTGTCTCACCTGTACTGCAGCATTCTCATGACCTGCTGACATGAAAAAGCTTCTGTTTGCTTAGCTGGTTGCTGCTGTTTGCTCAGGGGTGGTGCTCTGATGCCAGCAGAAAAGCTCCTCTTGTCAGCATTTCCTATCTCTCTGCTCAGAGGACTCTGCTGACACAGCATTGCTCCTCTAACATAATACACTCAAAATTAAACTGAGCATTGGAGAATAGGGAAAGAAGTTTGGGGGAAGAGTGCAGCTCAACAGTGAGGAAGTTCCAAGTCTGCTTTGTGCTGCTTTTTCTACCTCTGCCAAAGAAATAAGAGAGGGTGAAGTAGAGCATCCAGGCAGGAAAGGCTTCTCTCAACTGGCAGTGCCTTTGTGTGGAGAGGAGGAGGGAAGAAAAAGCTTAGAAGTGTGAGAATCGAATGGGAAATGTGAAGATGCCCTATGAAGCAGTCTGTATTTTCATATTATCCAGGTTATAAATAAATGAATAAAAGAATTAGCTCAAACTCTGTTCACAGACCTGCTTAAAATAGGCAAATGGCTTATATCTGAATGACTGAGCTCTAGGAACGTGTAAAGTTCTCCAGTGATTTATTGGTCATCTGGTGCCTCTTGGGATATTTTCAGAAGGAAAAGTGGCAGTAGAGATTACTTACCTCAAGATTTAAGATGAAAGGAAACCAGGGATTTTCACTCTAAAAGCTAAATTGCCAGTCCCAGTGGATGGCAAAACCCCTGATTTATGCTGAATTGAGCTCAGCATCTTTTCTGGTTCTTTCCTACTTGTGTGACATCATCAAGAGGATTTTGTATATCACTTCAGATATGATCTGGCTTCCTAGAGCATGCTTCAGACCATGCTGCATCTTTGCTGTGTATGAAATATTTATGCCTCATTCCCCACAAAGATTTGTTAGTGTTGGTATAAAATGCAGTGGCTAGATTCACATCTTCCATTTTAGCTAGCAGTAGTCTTGCTCATTTAGATGTTTTAATAAATGAGTCAGAACCTTTGTAGAATAGCACCAAAATGATAATTGTCATTTTATTATAGCCACTGATGTATTTTTAGTATAAAACCCTGAGTTTAGGGCAGAGAGAAGCTGCTTGCACACAAACAGCAAAGAAAAAAATCTCAACTCAGCAGGTTTTTTGTTAGATCCTTGGTGTGGTGTTAAACACAAGCAATTTTGTAGTGTTGGGAGATCAACTGTATAGATTTTTATATTACCATTTCATCAGAGATTTTACAGCTCTCACTTATCAATTCTCTAGGTGTTCAGCATCGTTTCCAGTAATAGGCAGTTTGTAAAGCAGTGGAATTCACTTTAATAAAAGTGTAGGGCAGTTGTATTATACCCTGCTACTGCAGAGCCCAGCCTGAGAGGGACTTTTTATTCAAGAGGATATTTCCTCTCTCTTCCACACACAGGAGTCAGGGGGAAAATGTGTTTTGTTACTTCCAAACCCAATAATCATCCTTTTCAGTCTTTAAAGATGCTACCAGAAAAAAAATGCTCTGCTTGTAGATAGGTGCAGCAAAGCCTTCCTAGTGCCTGGCATGTGAAAGGTATTTTTACACTTCTTTTTTGTTTAGGACTAATGGTGTAAGGAAAGAAATGTTTGCCCCAGTCATGATCTTACTACTGAACAGCAGCAAAGGAAGTAAGCAGCACCTAGAGCTTAGCAAATACTGTAGAATGTGACTTCTTGTTAGCTTGAGCTGCATTATATGCCAGGGCATCACAAAGATTATTTTTTCCAAAGGATTGTCTAATGTGGCTTGTACAAATATGGGGAAAAGCTTGATTATCTGCAAGCATCAGCATTTTTTTCTTGCTATTTAATTGGTTTCCTTATATTCTGATGCATAATTATTCCCTCAGACCCCTGATAGGTTTTGATGTCTCACTGACTTTAATTGTGAAGTACCACAGGCATGTAGAAATAGAAATAAAAACCCAAAGGAGATCTATCTATTATTTAGGTAGAATTGATCCTATTGCAACAGGAATAGATTGCAAGACCTCTCTAGGTTTCTTCTAGGCCTTTGTTCTGCTTCTCTTCTCAGAAATGCTCTGCAATTCATCACATCATCCACCTCCCTTGGCTCAGATGATGGATGTCTGTCTGTCTGTCTGTCTGTCTACCTATTAACCATGTGTTAGCAGGCTTGATGACTCTAGAGTGTTCTATGTGTTCTGGAAGGCAAGTTCATTTAGTTTCTGGAATGATGTCAACTTTGTAGCTACTTTCTACATTTCTGATGCTAATTGAAGAAAGATTCTATCCTTGTTTCCCACCAAAGTCCATAGGACAGCAGAATTGACACAATATGTCAATTGAAGCAGGAATAGATAATTTTTTTTATCAGCAAGTGGGGTTTTTTTTCTGGCAAAGAAGTCACTGACTCCTGTCATCTGCCAGGGAGAAAAAGCAAAGAGGGCTTCAGGTAATGTGTCTAGTTCCACCATTTCTGGAGGAAAAGTTTGCAAACCCTCCTGAATTTTTTGTATTTTAGTAGTTTAACCATGTTAAAATGTCAGGGGAGGAAAACCAAGTGTTTGTGTTTGAGTAGGAAAGGACCCTGCAGAGGAAGAGGACTTCACCTCCTTGGTGGGCTCCTCCTGTATTTCCCTCCCTGCCCTGTTTGGCTTTGGGCGTGAGGAAGTTGGTTGTTGGTTTGTTTAATGTCAGGCTCATTTCTGCAAGAACCTGAAAAGATGCAGTGGTGAAAACCAGCCCAAAGTAGTCTCAAGAGTGTGTGCACTGGAACTTGCTGGCAATTCAATAGAGCCAGTAGTGAGACTGAGGCACTGTGCCTGCCTCTGTATCCTTCCCAACCCTTGTGTGTTACTTGGGCACTGTACCTGTCTCTGTATCCTTCCCAACCCTTGTGTGTTACTTGATCTGAAAGCTCAGTTAAGGTCTCATTTGTCCCTTTCACCCCTTTAAAGAATTACTCACATTTGAGGGCTTCACCATTTCTAATGACCAAACTGACTAAATTTCTATGTTCATGAAGGGATTTTATTTTTCTTTTATTACAGGATATGTTATTATTGGAAATATCTCACACTTGGGGCTCATCATTGATGTTCCTAAATTGAATCTTGAAGATTTTGTGAGGCTGATAGCTAGTAAAGGAGAGAATTATTATTAGCCTTGCAGGTTAATTTAGCTCTGTGGAGTGTCTGAGCAGAGGATCCACAGAGTTTCCTCCTGGGCAGATCTGAGTGTTGTACATCTCATTTGAAAGATGATTTTTCTGCCATCTGCATTTCCATTCATTCATCAGTGAGAGATGGAAAGTGAGAATTTCAGTGGACAAGGAACAGTTTGTGACATGGTACCATGGTGTGAGGAGGGATGTGGGAGTGTGGCAATTCCTCCTCCTAGGCAAATACACACATTTTGCAGCCCAGATTTTGTAATTAAGCAAAGGAAATTGCTCTCCAGTGTGATTTTTTTTTTTTCTTCATATACTTCTGTGAGTAAAATCAAAAGGTGAGAAAGAAGGGGCTAAAAAATTTCAGCTACATCCCCTTTGCTGGGAGATGGAGTTAGAATGAGAGGGAGGGAAAGGGGAGAAGTAAAGCTTGAAGTTCATATTTTAAGTTGTCTTCTTGCCACTCCTACATGGGTTTCTATGGAAACAGGAGCAGAAACTGGGCCAGCAGCAGCCAAGAAGCCATTTACACTTCAAATTTACTGCTTGAGCAGCCATGCAGTTTTCTTGTCCAAATGAAATCATGATGGAGTAACACATGCTAAGTAAACTGGGGGTAAGATGAAAACACCCAAATATTCAAGATCCTTCCATGGATGCACCAACCTCTCTCCCTCCCCAGTTTTTCTGAAAGACCTTAAAATGCCAAGTTAGATTGTATTTTAAAAGGAAGATACCTACATGTGGTTTTACAAATGCACATTGGAAGGATATTAAGTCTTGCTGTTATGTTCTTCAGGTAATGATGGTCTCTAATTAGGAATGCAGCTATCTCTTTAGGCAGCTCAGCTCTTTCTGTGCTTTGGATGCAGAGAAGAAACAAGTTGCCTTTTCCTGTTCCTCTCCTTATAAATCTCATGGTGAAATTCTCATGCACTTGGATGTTGTGTAATCACTACTGACATTTATTATGTCTCATTAGAAGATAAGGTTGTTTATACTGCTTATGATAAAATATTCTCAGATACTTGCCACTATTAAAGACTTTACTGAAGCTGTTAAGCCTTTGCTGAAACTGTAGTTGTTTGAGCTGATGTTTTCTGCTTTAGTTGGTTGTCTTCTTTTTGTTCAATTCTCTTTTTTCTTAATATACTTCTGGTGAGCTTTCATTATAAAATGATAGTGCTTTTATGCTTTTGAGTAAGAGGTTTTCTTTTGAACATACACCCAAATCATCTGCTATATTTAGACCTGTTTGTCAGTTCTTTAATTGTGCTTCTTTCCTCAGCTGACCTTTCAAAATCTGGTGGAAATCTCAGATTTCTTTTTCTCTAGTGCTAATAAAGCTGACCTGTGGGTACAGCTTGTTAGGAGGCTGGGAGGGAGGGAGCAGTCCTGACTGAAGGAAGAGTTAGTAAACACTTGTGGGATGTTTCTTGACTAAGACCTCACAGACTTCTTACAATTAGGATCTGGCTCCTGCACCTCATTAAGAAACAGAGATGGCTGATGCAGGAGGTTTTAAGAAGCTAAGCAGCAAGCAAGTCATAGTCAGTGGGCAGAACAGCAGACAGGGGAGTTGATGTGAAATTTGGTGGGGATTGGGGTCTGTTAGCCATTGCCCTTGGAAGGAAAATGTGGAAAGTAATGCAGGAAGTGCCAAAATCTACAAGCAGTAGAGAGACAGTGCAAGCTGTGAAGGGTTTGTCATTCCTGAGTCAGTTCCAGGGCAAGTTATTTAGGTGTGAATTGGTGACTGATGGAGCTGTTGGATGAGAACTCAGATCCATGGACCAGATCTATGGACCATGCCTTGGTTTTATGTGGCAAGGTTTGGTAGCAGGGAGGTGGGAGGGGGCTGCAGGGGTGACCTTTGTGACAAGAGATCCAGAGCCAGTTCCAGTCAGCTCCAGAATAGACCCACTGCTTGACTGAAGCTGAACCCATCAGCAACTCTGGTGGCACCTCTGTCAGAAGGGTAAAAAAATATTACAGAGGCCATGCTGTGAGTGAGGAGTGAGGAAAAATGTGAGAGAAACACTCCTGCAGACACCCAGGTGAGAGGAGAAGGAAGGAGAGGTGGCAGTTCAAGCACCACAGCAGAGGTTCCCCTGCTGCCTGTGGAGAAGACCATGGAGAAGCAGATTGTCCCTCTGCAGCCCATGAAGGACCATACTGGAGCAGATAATCCACCTGCAGCCTATGGAGGATCCTACAGTGGAGCAGGTGGATATGCCTGGAAGGAAGTTGCAGCCCATGGAGATCCAACAGCACAGCAGGTTCCTGGCAGGAGCTGCAGCCTGTGGAGAGGAGCCCATGCAGCAGCAGGTGCCTGTGGTGGTCCTGGAGGACTGCAGGCCATGGAGAGGACTCAGTTTTTGAAGGAATATATCCTGTGGGAGGGACCCACACTGGAGCAGGGATAAAAAATGAAGGAGCAGCAAAGGTGAACTGTTCTGAAATGACCCCAGAACCCATTTCCTATCCCCTGTGTGCCACTCGGGAAGGGAGCTGGAGGAGTCAGGAATGAAAGAGGGAAGCTGAGCTTGGGAAGACAGGAAAGGGATAAGGTGTGGTTTGTTTTGCTTTGTTCCTGATTGGTAGTAAATTCATATCCCTAAGCTGAGTCTGTTTTTCCTGTGGCAGTAGTGATGTGATCTCCCTGCCCCTCTCTTGACCCACAAGCTTTTCTATTTGTTTTCTCCCCCTTTCCTCTATGCCAAGTGAAAACAAGGCAAAGGAGAAGAAGCAGAGCTGGGGAACAGTTCTGTTATAGAAAATGGGGGAAAAACCAGAATAACCTACTGTGTGGAAGGAAAGACCAATCCACAGGATCAGGGAAATAAAAACAAAATCATTAAATGTGTCCAATATCAAAGTCACAATAAGTTAGAGATGTTTTGAGAGGTGGAATGTGAGGATAATTTTACAGGCTGTTTGAGCCATACAAAATACATCACCTCTAAGAGATTCTCTGTCAGTGGGGGCTCATGAAGAGAGCAGAGATCTGTTAGGAGAAAATCTAGAGACCAATGGTAACAACAAAAGGAAGCAATGCAAACTTGTGTTTGAGGAATGGAGAAGAGGCAATTGATTGTGATTACTGCTGGAACATATAATACAGCCAGCTTCCTGCTGAAACAGGTAGGCCAGGCTGTGAAAAAGATGCTCTAAGTCATTTCAGCTTAGGTGAACTTGAGTGGAATTCCTCTAGAGAAATAATTCAAAATCATTAAATGTTTTTGAAAATTATCTAAAGGGAATGATATTACCAGGAGAGACTTGGGATGTTTGGTTTTTTTTGGAGATAGAGATGACAGCTTCTTTGAGGGGACTACTATCAGCTAGCTAGCTGCAGGATTGTTAGGTATCAAGATTCCTTTGTTTCTGACTCTAAGCTTCTCTCCCTCCCAAGTGCCACAGAGGGATTGGGAAGGTGGAGTTGGGGTCAGTCCATGGCATTTCATCTCTGCCACTCCTTCCTCCTCACATGTACTCCAGCATGAGTCCTCCATGGGCTCCTGTTCCTTCAGGATTAAGCTGCTCCAACGTGGGCTGCAGTTCCTTTAGGGAATGTCCACTTTCTCTGATGTAGGATCTTCTGTGGGCTGCACTTCTGCTCCAGTGGGATCCTCTCCAGAGGTCCTTGGAGCACCTCCTCCCCTCCTCCTTCTCTGACCTTGCTGTTTCCAGGACTATTTCTCCCACAGTTTTTCATCACATGCCCATGCAGGATTTTACCCTTTCCTAAATTTTCACAGAAGGGCCACAACTGTGTCCTGTGGGGATCCATTTGGGAATCATCTGGGCCCAACCATGTCTAGGCACAGGACAGCCTTGACCTGCTCCCCCAGAGCCAGCGCCTGGCCTTGGACAGCCTGGGAGTGGAGAGCCAAGGACTGAAAGGTAGAATCTCTTTAAGGAAGAGGGAAATAAGCCCTGAGTGAGGCTGCAGTTCACATGAGCCAGTTTTTTTCCTCTAGGAAAAGAAATGGGAATGATACTGATGGTTGGAATGACTTAAGCTGCTTTTGTGAAGACCTGAAGTCAAATAGTGTTGATGTGATTGTTGCTGATGTCTGCATCTGTCAGAATATAAATGCATAACAAATACATGTGGATTTCTGTAAGATTAGGGAGGAAATAAAAATATATAGGAGAGGAGTGAGACTTGCAAGTCCCAAACTTAGGGAGTTTGTGTGTTAAGGAAAGGTCTGAGAAAGACAGATTGAATTTGAGGAAGCTTGGGAGTGACACCAATTTATTTCAGGGTGTAAAGCAGATACAGGCAAGTTTAAAAAGAAAAAAAGAAGCAAAAATCAAACAATTCTAATATGGTTAAAGACTTGGATTTTAGAAAGGCAAGCTTTGCAGAATTAAGATGAAACAGTGCAGTTAGCTGGTTTGGAGAGCTTTGAAGACAGAGGAGACAGGCTTGTGTCAAAAGCTGCTAGAAAAGGCTGCAGCTTTGCTTGCATGAATCAGCTCTTTAAGGAGGATACAAAAGATTTGAGAAAAGATTTGTAAAGTAAGGGAAATTAAAAAGGACTGCAAAACAGTCAGATACTGCAGTGATCTGCATTTTTTAGGGCATGTTTAAACAAATAGCAAAAAATTGTTCATTCTTATGAATATTTGGGGACACATCGAGCATGTCCCCACCTCTCTCAGCATGGAATATTACCTCTTCTTAAGGTCTGGAAACAAAAATGAATGCTTTCTGTGTGTCAGCTTTCAGTGAGGTTCATGTTGTGCATGTGGGTGATCCAGGCTATTTAAAAGAATAAGTAGGTAACTGGAAGTTAATGGGAAGTGCTATAAAAGGCAGCATGGTTGTTTTTTTTCAAGCTAGTTTGGGAAGACTGATGAGATAGAGAGAGATTAGCTGGCTTCTTGAACAAGATTAAAGCAGCAGAATCAATCAATCTGTTTGGATTTAACCCAAATATTACCTTAGCATTCCAGAGGAAATTATTATTGAAGGTGGGAAAAAAACACTTTGCTAGGAAGATGGCTAAGGGACTGACTTCAAGGAGCTATAAATAAAATACAGTTTTCAGGTTGGATAGAGATTATTCCTAGATGATTTTGGCTAATGTGAAACTGAGAGGGCTTGCTCAGACAGGAAAACTCATCATGCAGGGCAGGTCCAGAGGAGTTGTCACCTGAATGAATGGAGATGAAAAGGTGGCAGGGCAGTGGTCAGAGTTGAGCAGAGAGCAGTGAACTGGGCATGAGGTATGAGAGCCACAGATGCTGCTCTCTGAGGGAGGATGCAGCTGCAGGAGTTGTGGAGCACAGGAAGGTAAATGCAATTCTCTGAGAGATGTTCAGCTAAGCCTGGGAAGCAGCAATTTCATCTAATAACAGTTCAGCATTTGCCCTACCTAAGTCCTTTTCTTCTCACTCTGAATTCATATGAGTTGCCTTAGTCTGCCCTATAAAAGAAGTATTTCTCAGAGCACTCCTGCACTCTCAGAAGAGTTTTTAGGGTCACACTGATGACAGCAGGGCCTAGAACTCAGTGATACACATAGTTTGCTTTTATTCTCACCTATTTACCTGTCAGCAATAAATGAAGGGACTTTGGAGTACGTTTCCATTTAGGAGAAGTTGTTTGTTAGTGATAGGTTGATGGTTGGACTTGATGATCTTAGAAGTCTTTTCCAACCTTAGTGATTGTGTAGAAGCTCAGCTGTCAGGTGATGTAAAATGTGACCAGAGATCCCTGTGCAATAAAGCACAGGGCTGGATGTCCTCTATTCCCATAGGTTGAATTTTCTCTGGCATTAGAGTTCCCCTTTAATTTCTCCTGCTAGCTTCATGTTGAAATTTCAGGAAGCTCAAACTCAGACTAAAAATAGTTGTCTACTATGGTGGTTTGCCTTTTTGCTACTCAGCCTCTTCTGCATTCCCAGTGTGGAAGTGTGGGACATTACACCTTCTTTCAAGGCACTCAGAGGGATGACTCATTCCTTCTCCTTTGTTTCTTAACTAGCTTCTACTTCATGGCTTCACCTCCTGCTTTAATAGTCTTCTGCATGGAGCTTGTCAAAAGGCCTTTGGAAATCCAAGTGAACTGTCAAGGAGCTTCAGCTCTCAACAGTTCATACTCCTCATGTGCTCCACAATTAGAGTAGGCACATGCCAGGGTTTTTCTCTGCAGCTTTCATTCCTTTCATATGGTGAGTTTTATGGGTTTATCCTTCATTCTTTTAATCAGCTTTCCTGTCACAGATGAGCTGTACACAAATCCTTCAAGTTAGAAACAACATAGGCTTCCTCCTCCTGGCATGGTGCTGGATCTTCATAGGTATATATCTTTATTAGTCTTCTTGCACATGTCAAAAGATAGGTGAATACTAGTACAATCAACTTGTTGTTCTCCTAGCTAGAAACGTTCCACATTGTATTTATTATAATTAATAAATTATAATAATATCATACAGATTTATTCCTTGAGTTCAAGACAACTTTTGATAGTCATCTTTGCAGCTCAACAGAAAACAAAATAAACAAATGCGGGAGGAAAAAGAAGATAAAGCTTTTAGATTTATAGTTGGTTTAGGTTTTTTTTCCTAAGCACAAACAAAATAAACACAATTATATGAACAGGAGACAGAGGAACACATTCATTTGATTCCATCTGCTAAGTACTTCTTGTGAATTTAATTGCACCTCAGTTCTGCTAAACATGTTAAGACATATGTTCATCAGCTAATTGAATATAGCTTCTAGTCCTGGCAGCAGCCCAATAGGCTGTTAAATCCACAAGAATTCTGAGGAATTATTGCACTTGTAGTATCTTAAGTGGTCTCTTCCCCATTTTCCATTTGGAAAATCCTCTGACAAAATGAAATACAGGCTTACCAAAAAAAGCTAGGTTAAATACCCTTGATTAAAGACTAGTTGCCTACAAGCTTTCCGTTTGGAATGTTATTGTTTTGCTATTTTGAGTGATTTAGTTGGAAATTTAATATTGTAGCTCCTTTCAGATGGTTTTGGGGGTTTTTTGGTTGGGTTACTGTGTGGCTTCTGTACCCCCCAAAGAAATTCTTCCTTGCATTTCTTATTTAAAAGCATTTAAACATTGTTAAGAGTTCTGCTTTGTGAGATTATACAGCTGGGTAGCAAGATGTGAGGAAAAATCTGCTTCTGAACCCAGCTCTTGTTGTGTTATGCTGATCAATTTTATTAGCCCAGTACATTAGGGTATCACTACAAAAGAGAGGAGCTTGGGGTTTGGTTTGGTTTTTTGTGGGGGATTTTTGTGTGTAGGGAGTTTGGGTTTTTGGGGTGGGGGTGTGTGGTTTTGTTTTTTACTGTTCACCTCCTTATTTACTTGAGAATACTGCAGAATTTGGGGGCAGTTGCCCCTTCTAGGAGCTGTGCAGTGTGCTCAGATTGACAGCAGTCTGAATAGCCTCTAGTAAACCAGAAAGATTGCATCTATTTGCATGTAGAGTAGGAATTTTAAAGCTTTTTTTTTTATATTTCCCAGTGGGCTAATTTACAGAACCTTTTCTTCCTCTGCAATTAGGAAGCATGTAAGGATCAAGAGGAGATACAAACCCCAAACTATCCTCTGTATGCTCACTAATAGTGTGTCAAAAAATGGAACTAGTCTCTCACAGCAGTGTATTCTGCAGATGCAAGTTTATTATTGAAAGAGGAGAAAGAGAAGTAATTGCTTCCTGGGTTTGGAGAGAGGATGCACATCTGAGTGTCAAGGCACATGTTGTGCCATCATCTCTCTATAGCCAATGCCATTGCCTTCTCCAAGTTGGAAGTTGTAGGAGTGCAAAGAGGTGTTTTGCATATCATGAAATTAAAAATCATGTTAATTCCTTTTGATTTTTATTGTGTACTGAGTAGGTCTCAGCCCAGTATTAAGTAAACAGATAAACAAGTGTTATTATGAATGTTGTGGGCAGGAGTTGCTTGGTCATTTAAACGACTTGGTAGAGACACAAAAATGTCAGCTGTTATATCTCTTTGCCTAAATACTTAGAGATTTAGGTTATTTTCAGCATAGCTGTAAATAATTCATCAGGTATATCTTTTGACCCAAGTATTGCTGATGAATTTGAGTTAAAAATCCTTTTTTTTTTTTTGCACAGAATCACAATAGATGTTAAAAATATCCTCAAAAATGCCTTAAAGGATGCAACATCCCTGGCAGGGCACATTGCAACTCAGCTCTGGCTTTTTGTAGTTAATACATACAGAATTAAGCCTACTTCTGCTAGTAGTTGATTTAATCACCTTAGTTGAAGAGTAAAGCAAATATTGCTAATTCCATGAAGGCAGTTTCTAACCCAAAACATTAGAAAGAGTGACAGAATCATTTCAGACTTCCTTGCAGGGGTGGATGTGTGTCAAGCAGGTATCCAGTTGTATTTTCTTGCCTGAAGGAAGGATGAAACTAGTCCTAATGATACATGAATGGGATGAAAAGGAACTGAAAGCCTTGAAGAAGGATTTGAAGATCAGGCTCTTCAACATGTTGATGTGCTAACACACTAGGAATAATGTAGCAGAACATCAAAGTGGTGTTTCTGAGGGAAGAAAGAGGAAGGAGTAGTGTAATATCCTAATAATTCTCCTTATTTGAAAGTTAAAAGGCTGCTGAAACAGCAGTTGCACTGTTCATTGAATATTGGTTGAAGACAAATCATCCATATCCCTATTTTCTCATGAATAACTAACCTTTCCTTTCTCTTCCTAGTAGAACTCTCTGTAATTTTCATACTAGGTGAGTAGAAGCAAAAGTTTAGGCAGGCAAAACATTGAATCCAGAGTCCTTCTCTTAACACAGTTTCAGGTGCATGAAAGTTCACACTTATCCTTAGTTTTCCTACACTTGAGCAAGAAGATGACGCAGAAGGAGGAGGCATAAGCCCAGTTACCCTCATCTGCCTTAAAGGTATCATCTCTCTTACATTATCATGCTCCTGGGATCTTTAGGGCAATGCCTCTATCAGCAGAGCTTATCAAACCAGAGTGCAGTCAGGGGCTGCTAACAGAACATTTTCTGTGCAGTCATCACTAAAAATAAGAAGACATCAGGGTGTGTAACTGCTCTGTCTGTGATCAGGTTGCAGAGGGAAGGCTGAGAATGGAGCCTTTCATTGGTCATTGCTCTGGCTTTAAGCCTGGAAATTGTAGTCAAACCTATTGCTGTAGGTTTGGATGCAGGCAGAGAGGTTTCACAGAATCACTAAGGTTGGAAGAGACCTCTAAGATCATCAAGTCCAATCATACCTGTCACTAACAGGCCACTAAACCATTTCCCTAAGTAGCACATCTCTATGTTTCTGAACCCCTCCAGGGACCTCCCTGAGCAGCCTGGGCCAATGCTTAACAACCCTTTCAGGGAAGAAACTTTTCCTGACATCCAATCTAAACCTCCCCTGATGCAACTTGAGGCCATTTCCTCTTGTCCTCAAAGCAGATCATTCCAGGGATGCATCTTGAAGATGTGTTTTGCAGACAGTTGTCTCAGCAGCACAGCCAAGCAGCTGTGCTATGGGGATGGAGTTAGCACAAGCACTGTCTGTCTGCAGATGCAGTTCCTGAGTGCTTGGAGCCAACATCACTTCCAAGCTAAAAGGAGAAGTTGAGAATTTTAGCTAAACCACACCTGCATGCTGTTGCTTGAATCAGCAGCAGCTGCCAATCATTTTGTGCTGTTTTGTCACTGCATCTGGCCTGTCCTGGTGCTGCTTCGCAGGTTGATTAATTTACTCACTTGTAATAACAAAAAATATTGTACATTTGGAGAAGTCTATGAATATTCTTCATTCCTATCTGAAGAAATGAGACCTTCCTCTCCCACATCTGTTTCCCTTCTCACAGTCTTGTGTTAAACTCTCTGTTGTTATGATTTAGAAATGCTTCAAACTACTTTCCCAGAGGTTAAAAGACTAAGTTGTGTGACAGGAGTGGCTGTATTTTTAATAAACGTGGGCTAAAATCTACCTGCCTCCAAAAGGTAGATGATAGTGAGCTTCTAGAGATCCCTCTGGTATTTTTTCTCTATTTGTGAACTTTTTAAACTTCAGTGTCTTTTCTCAATGCAGTCTCATCATTCTGTACAAAAGAGCATGGAGAATATGACAGCTCTCCTTTGGAAAGCATGATAGTGCCAAGCTAGAATGGAAATTCCAGGCTCAATTCTGTGTGTTTGCTCTCAGAGCAGCATCTGTTACCTGATAACCCAGAGGGAAAAGTTTGCTGACAATATTTATTTTGACTTATCTAGTGCCTGGAGCTTGTTGATTTTAAATCACAGTAATTTTAATAGGTTTGGAGATTAGTTGTGTATCTTTAGTACACAAAGGAAACATAGCCATGTGATTTTATTTTTCTAGGTTGACTAAATATATGAGGATTAAGCAAATACAGAGGCAGCTATTACTATATAGCCTATTTATTTTTGCTTTGCATTTTAAAATCTTGTTCAGATGTAGAATGTTTATTAAGCATCTAAAGTTTTCTGCATTGAATATGCATGAATTAGTCATGAGAATTAATTATTTACAATAGAATATAGATAAAACATGAATTGGCTTCTACTCAGCTGCGTGTTTCAGCACTTTTTTTTGTTGTATAACATCCATCTTTACCCAGAAAATTTAACTTTGCTCATCAGCACAAGCAAAATAGTAATGAAAAGAAGCTGCAAGAGCAAGAGGTACACACAATTTGCTCCATCAGTCTTTGCTCTTTATACTTGGTGCTTCCTAATGACTAGCAAAGAGTTAAATGGGAAGGAGCACCAGGAAAACAATCTATGGAGCTTGCTTGATTTGGGGGAAACAAAGTGGGACTTCTCTAGAAAACATTTAACAATACATAATACTGTTTTTACAAGCAGACAGAGTGCATAATTGCCTGGGTAAATTTTCTGTGCCAGGAAGTTAATAGAATTAAATACATAACTAGATTTTGAACTGAAGTAGATTTAATTTATGGCCATTAATATTAGAAAATTTAACTCTGCTCAAATGGTAACCTGAAATCTAATCCTTTGAAGTATAAATTCAATTTGGAAGAAACCAGTTAATGGAAGGTCTACAAAGACAGGGCCAAGTGCTTCACACCATCTGCAAATAAGCTATTTGGGGCTACTATTCCATAGGTGCCTTTTGAATTTCTGGCTTTAAATCTCTTGGGGTTTGTTTTTTTTTTAGTTGCTAAGAGTAGACTATCTTTGAATTTTCTTTCTCAGTCTTTTGAGGAGCAGCTGAGGGAACTGAAGTTGTTTAGTCTGGAGAAAAGAAGGCTCAGGGGAGACCTGCTCACTCTCTACAACTCCCTGAAAGGAACAAGTGATAGGACAAGAGGAAATGGCTTCAAATTGTGCCAGGGGAGGTTCACATTAGATATGAGGAAGAATTTCTTCCCCAAGAGGGTTCTCAGGCATTGGCCCAGGCTGCCCAGGGAGGTGTGGAATCACCATCCCTGGAGTGTTCAAAACTGGTGTAGATGTGGTGCTTAGAGACATAGTTTAGTGCTTGAGCATTGGGTCGATGGTTCGACTCGATCTCAGAGGTCTTTTTCAGCCATAGCAATTCTAGGATTTTATGGATGATGGCAAAATCTGGCAGATTATAGAATATTGTGTATTTATATCATGGCATTTTGTTTAAAAAAAAAAATCCATTTAGACAAATTGCATCTCAGAGATTTAGAAAATTCTAACCAAATCTCCATCTAGTTACTACTTGCAGCAAGTAACATTTTTACTGCCTTATCTCCTATGGGGGAAATGCTCATTAAAACTCCATTTAATTTGGTGTTAACAATGTCATTAGCTCCTCCACACATTTTGCGTGAGTCCTCCCCCACATCTGCATTCTTTTTCCCGTTTTTTCCCCTATTGGCTTCCTTCCCCAGTGTGTCTGTCCCTGAAATCTCTCTTCTTGTGTTACCAAGTGCCAGGCTGGAGATTNCCCTCAGCTACTCCTCACAAGACTTGTGCTCTGTACCCTTCACCAGCTTTGTTACCCTTCTCTGAGAACACACTGCAGCACCTCAATGTCCTGCTTGGAGTGAGGAGCCCATGATACATGATACAAATTTTCTATTTCCATCTCTGCCCTACTTCACTGGAGAAAAGTTGCAGAATACACAGTATAATATGCTCCCTGCAAGGAGGGAGAATAGAAAGATTCCTAACTACTGGGTTGACTTAATTCCTGCTGCTCTGAAAGTGCTTTAAATTGAACCTTGTTTGCTAGCACACTTCCATGATGGAGTTGATGCTGTTTCTGAGGAGAAACGATTGTCAGAGACATTTAAAAGAAATCGATCGTCCCCTTAGATATTATTTGTTTTTATTTTTAGACTGGCTTCCCAGGGGACAGGTTTTGCAGTCTCCATGTCTGCCTGTTCAGCCATTCATCACCACCCAAGCTCCTCTCCATTTTTCAGCACGTTGCTTAATTTCATGCAAATCTGACGGAGCCAGAAGTCATTAGATCTAATCATTAGTCATAAGATCTACTCATTGCATTTAAGTCATTAGTCATAAGATCATTGTTGCTACAAATGTAATAAAAACTGGTGGTTGATTTGGTGGTAGAGATCCAAAATAGTCCTTTCACTTTTGGGGGGGGAAGATAGGCAGAGAGCCTCAGAGTGGTAAGAACAACTTGGCTGCCTTGTGTGCATCCTTTGTGGGGCTGATGCATAGGAAGTGTGGAGGAGAGACAAGTTCCTCCTCCAGCCACACAATATTTTGTGGTAGAAGAGCTGTCATGGACAGATGCTGTGCCCTGGTTTTAAACTATTGGAGGGTAGATTTAGACTAGAGAGAAGGAGGAAATTTTTGACACAGAGGGTGGTGAGATCCTGGCCCAGGTTGCCCTGAGAGGTGGTAGATGGCCCATCCCTGGAACTATTCCAGGTCAGGCTGCTTGGGGCTCTGAGCAACCTCATCTAGCTGAAGATGTCCATGCTGACTGCAAGGGGGTTGGACTAGATGACCTTGAAAGGCCCTTTCCCACCCAAACTAGTCTATGATACATGAAGACAGAGAGATTCAGTTTGTTAAAAAAATTTAATATTTTATTGAACTTTGCTTCCTGAGACAGTCAAGATCCTTGGGTTTTTTTAGCCTTCTTACTTGGAAGAAGGATGCTCTATCAGCTTTTCCAGCTCCCTTTTTCCTTCTGAGAGGAAAGTAACCCTTTGGAAATGGCTGTGAATTACAGTGGATTCCAGTGAACTTTCAGATGAAAGATGAATTTAATGAGAGGAGTTTGAATTAATCAGACTGGGCTATTTATAGCATGTGTAGGCATGGCCAAATAATGAGACAACCAAAGGTGCTTTGTTTATACTGAAATTCAGTTTTAAGCTCATATGATTCCTTAAATGAGCAGGGATAATACCAATGCTGCTTTACCCTTGTGCTGTTGTTTGGAGATTTTGACTAAGGTAGGCATAGGATATTTTGGCTTTTTTTGTGAAGATGAACCATTTGATGCATCATGTGGTCCCAAGCTTGAAGGAAATCCTAGTGTCAGTGTGAAAGCCTGACAAGGTGTTTAGTGACAGGTGACATGTTGTTATTTGAGGAGAATCTGAGTAACTAATCTTTTCATTTAAAGGGGAAATAGAACAAAAACAGAAAACTGAACTCAAGCAAAAGCTGAGTTGATTTTTCTGGTGGTTGAAGCATCTGCTGCATGGGATGTTTCTAATGGAGAGAAAGAGAGAGATTTCACTACTGTAAGAGCAATTCAGGCTGACGAACCAGAAGAGGGTTTGCAGTAGGGTTAACTCTACAGGTACAGTCACCATTTACTGTAGGTTTTGGTCTCTTTTTCTTCAGAATCCCAGCATGGTAGGGGTTGGAAGGGACCTCTGGGGATCATCTAGTCTGAACCCCCTGTTAAAGCAGGGTCACCCAGAGCAGCTTGCCCAGGATTGTGTCCAGCTGGGTTTGGAATCTCTCCAGAGAAGGAGATTCCACAAGCTCTCAGGGCAGCCTGGGCCAGTGCTCTGGCATCCTCACAGCAAAGAAGTTTCTCCTCATATTCAGATGGAACCTCCTGGGTTCTGTTTTATGCCCATTGCCCCTTGGCCTGGTCCCTGGGCACCACTAAGAAGAATCAGGAGTACAGTCAGCTTGGCTCAAGATTCAACATGCAAGAGAAGCAGCTGACATATAGGTGGAATTTCCTAAATACAGAATACTGTGTGGCAGCCATGACTCATTCCTCACTTCCACTTTTATGGGGAGATCCAAGGTATGAAGACTGTTTCTTCGACCACAGTCAAAGTTGTGTGGCTTGATAGGCACAGAAAAGGAAGATCCCAACCTGTTTGTCCAATTAAAGGAACAGTGGGAACTAGTGTTGAGACTCAAGGGAGAAAGTTCATTATTCATCTTCACATCCCAGAATCTCTTAGCAAGAATGATTGCAGTTTTCCTGAGTAGATATGCTGGAGACAACAGGGATAAATTGTTAACTGCCTGTGTGGGCTGCAGAGTGATGCTGTTTGTGTGATGATTGTCATAGAGATGTGAGGCTGAGGTGGAGAAAGAGAGAGCAGCAGAAGAGATGAAACAGAACATAAAATATTTTCTTGCTCTTGATCAACATCCCATTCCCATCTTTACTGTAGCTGCAAATGAACAGGTCTATTGTTGGAACCTGGGTTTGTGTCAGATTTTGGAGGAGGAAATTGGGAGAAGATCTGAAGTGAAATGATGGTTAGAATCATGAAATGGCCATGTATGTGATTATTATTGTTTTTTTTAACAAGTGGTGAGTAGTTAGGTTTGAGGGACTCAGATCTCATATTCAGAGAAGGCCAGTTGAGATGTGCAACAGGGAGAAGAGAAAGAAACCAGTATTCATACCAGTGTTCTGTAGTGGTGAGCTCTTCCTCTGAATAACCACATTATTCAGTAGCTTTGACAATAAGACATGAGTAGACTACAAGTGTAATTTTAAGCAATAAATAATGGAGATCAAGGAATATTTTTATTGAATACTTTTAGAAAAAGAAGTTTGTTTTCTAGAAGTGATAGGAATCATCAAGATAAGTGTTCACCACTCTGGCTCAGACAGACAGGGAGGCTTTTTCCATCTCTAGAGCTGACTAATTCACAGCTTCATTTTTAATGGCTTTTTAATGGCATACATCTCTATGAATTATTTTTTAAAGCAATATAAAAATTAATTTACCACAAATAATTAAGTGAACCTATTAATAATCTGATATTTACCTTGTGCTTAAGGATTTGCCTTGATTCTAAAAAAGACCACATGCACTTGCCACCTTTTGCCATGAGAAAGCGATTTGCTCTCTCACTCACTTTCTTAAATGGTACTTGAAGTGATCTTCAGACAGCTTAGTGTTTGCAGGAGTAATAAAGCTAATGAGATTTGTTTGAACTGTTTCATGATGAGAGCATCTGATGATTTGCAATGCTGACTGATGTTCCACCCTGCTGCCTTTGGCATTTTTATTGCTTCTTTTCAAGAAGTCCCCAGGCTTTGCTCCTGAGGACGACGCGATGCTGAAGGAGGGCAAGCTGGGGAGATAAGGAGAGGGAGATGTTTAACCTGGCAGTGCTGTTATTAGAGAGCAGCCTAGCATGATGTTGAAGATCTTTGGTCATCTCTAAAGTTCACTGCTTTGCAGGAAATGAGGGCAGGATATTTGTCATTTGTTTGAAACATCACATGGGTGTTGACAGAGTCTTGGTATCACAGAATCACAGAATGTTAGGGGTTGGAAGGGCCCTAGAAAGATCATCTAGTGCAACCCCCCTGCCAGAGCAGGATCACCTAGACCAGCTCACACAGCAATGTGTCCAGGCAGCTCTGCAATGTCTCCAGACAAGGAGACTCCACAGGCTCCTGGGCAGCCTGGGCCAGTGCTCTGGCACCCTCACTGGAAAGAAGTTTCTCCTCGTGTTAATACTAAACCTCCTGTGGTCCAACTTGCTCCCATTGCCTCTTGTCCTACCATTGGATGCCATGGAGCAGAGCCTGGCTCTCTCCTCCTGACACTCACCCTTAACATATTTATAAGCATTCATGAGGCATGGTGCTTTCCAGCTAAGTGAGCAAGAGAACTGCATAAAAATATATTGACATTCTTAGGTGTTTTCTTCAAACACAAATTCAGCAGAATTTAAATGTATTGAAAGTCTTCCTAAGTATGGCTAGCAATAGAAATGATTAAAACTTGGCATATCTAGGTGGAAACATTACTGGTAAAAACTGGTTTTGTGCATCAAGCCTTTTGTAAATAAACTGATCTTTAGGTAAATGAACTTCAGCTAAAAGATTCTAGTGATCCGAGGCAATAATGGGATATGTAGTAGCTGTGAGAGATAAAAGATACAAGGATCTCTAGCACTTTGTGTGGAATGTGAAATTTAGACATTCTGAGAGGGCTGATCTGAAAGGAGACACTCACCTTCAGATCCTGTCCATTGACATAGATTTTATTTCTTTAAAAGGCAAACACATGGTTAATTGTAAGGTCCAGCATCTGCAACAGACAAGAGGTTAATTCTGAATAAAAAAACATCCATGTTGCATACTTCTTATAGTAGCATCATCCTTCTGATCTGTTCAACCTCATAATCTAAAGTGGTGTTGTCCAGATATGTTCCTAACCATAGCAGTGTATAGAAGAATAGTAGCATCATCTTTGTGAGCTCTTCAACCTCATAATCTAAAGTGGTGTTGCCCAGATATGTTCCTAACCATAGCAGTGTATAGAAGAATAGTAGCATCATCTTTGTGAGCTCTTCAACCTCATAATCTAAAGTGGTGTTGCCCAGATATGTTCCTAACCATAGCAGTGTATAGAAGAATAGTAGCATCATCTTTGTGAGCTCTTCAACCTCATAATCTAAAGTGGTGTTGCCCAGATATGTTCCTAACCATAGCAGTGTATAGAAGAAGAATGCAGCTTAGCAGTAGACCAGATTTCCTCAGCCTTCAATGTATCTGAATTGGATATAACCTAAATTCTGCTGCTGCTTTGGGTGACTTGATGCCTTCTGGAGTGGATTCTATAAGGGAGTGCTGAGTTCCTGGAAAAAAGTATTACTAAATCATTCCTTTGAAGCTCAGTGGTATTTTAACTCAACCTGTATCTTGGCAAAAAGCTAATTTATTCCATTTAGTAAATTAATATGGTTTGAAAGGTGTTCTATACACCAGAGTTTGAGGAACTAACACTGCACCTCTCTCTATTTCACATGGACTTTTTTGCTCGGTTTCTAAAGATCTTTTTTTGTGATAAATAGTACTAATGTAATGATATTTAGACAAAAACTCCAATCTAAACAAAGAGATTCTTACTGCTTGAATCCCCTCTGTTTCAGTGTATCTTTATTATGCCACTGCTAGCTGGGGTTCATTCTTTCCTTCATTGCAATCTCTAAAAGAATTCACATTCTACAGTTACAGAATAGTATTTAGTTGTGGCTTTGTTATTTGGACCAAATCTTCACTTGGGAAGATGAAATAAGCTTCCTGCTGCAAACTGGAATGTCTTCTGCCCAATTTCTTTTTACCCTCAGTATTTCTATCCTGATAACTCTGTTCTTCACATGTGTTTGTCACCCCACCAAAACCATTCTTTTTCACATCCAAATACTCTGAAGTCTTTTTTTCCCCTTGACTTTAACAAAAACTTCTTTGACTTCCTTACTTTCTGTGCCTTGACTGGTATCCAGAATTAATAGTTCTTGCTTTACATGATTTTCAGTAGTTATCTGTTTCTTTGTCTTCCAGCTCCATAAGAATCTTGTGTGGACAAAACCATTGTTGACCCTTCTGTAGTGGTGCAGGATCTGCATACAGCTGAAATGCTGTGTCACTTGAAAGCTTTTCTAGCTCTTTCTGCTTTATTCTCTAAGCAACTTGGCATTTTTATCAGTCCTTTCTGTGTTTTTCCCTAGTGACCAGCTGCATTTCTGCATGCTCTCTCTTATTCTGACCTTTCCCTTCTTCTGAAGGACCTCTATTTTCTCTCTCAAATCTGCTGCTTTCAGCAGTTGAGTGTTGACAGCATCACTGCAACAATGCCAGGTGAGATCCTCCTTGGACTTGTTTTATTATCTCTGAGGTCTTTTTTATAATTCTTCTTGGATAATGGCCACTTTTGAGAGTGTGTGCTATCAAACAAATGTCCTAGCACAGGAGAGGAGTAGTTTCCAAAGCATGCAGAGGTGTACAGAGGTTTCTGTCATTAACTAGCATGTCCAGAGAAGGGCAATGAAGGTGGTGAAGTGTCTAGAGCACAAGCCTTGTGAGGAGCAGCTGAGGGAGCTGGGGTTGGTTAGTCTGGAGAGACCTTCTCCCTCTCTACAGGTATGTGAAAGGAGATTGGAGCAAGGTAGGGGTTGGTCTCTTCTCCCAAAGATCAGGTGATAGGAATAGAAGAATTGACTTCAAGTTGCACCAAGGGAGGTTCAGATTAGATATTAGGAAGTCTTTCTTCCCCAAGAGTGTTATCAGACATTGGCCCAGGCTGCCCAAGGAGGTGATGGAATCACCATCCCTGGGAGTGTTCAGAAAAGGTGTAGATGTGTTGCTTGGAGACACAGTTTGCTGGTGAGCATGGGAGTGTTGGGTGAATGATTGGACTCGATGATCTCGGAGGTCTTCTCCAACCATAATAATTCTATGATTCTATTAACTACTTACACACTTGACAGGAAGCTTAGATGTCTTTATCTCTTTAAGCACAGGCCATGGCTTCAGTAGCTATGGTGGGAAGCACTGTGGTTTAGGGAATGCCTCTCTGGCATTAAAAGTCTTTCTAGAAAAGGATAAATGGTGAGCCGTTTGTGTCCCTCCCTTCTGACCAGTCCCAAAGGAAACTGTAGCATGTTGTAACAAAGATGAGCCCTTCTGTTCTCCTGGCTGTGCTGCCACTTGACATGTTTGCTCTGACTTAAAATCCATAAGGATTCTGCAGAGGATTGTTTTGCTGATAGCAGGAACTGATGAGTAGTTGCCTAAGGCTTCCTTCATCTGTTAGTTTGTAGTATTAGTTTTAACTTTTTCCTGACTTCTAACAGGATTGATGAACAAGTAATTAACAGATATTGCTGCCATCAGCTTGGAGTACTAATATGTATTTTATACACACATGAATTCCATATATTTACATCCTATAAGAACTGATAAAGTCATTTTTTTAACAGAGATATAGGTACATAGATATTGAAGACATTTTGAGCCAGTGAAGCATGTGTTTTCTGCCTAAGGAAGAGAGGGTGCAGAATTAAAAAGCATAATCAAAGGGCACCAACTGAATAGTTTCCTCTGCTGAGGTACAATCAGTCTACAAGATCTCATGCTGAAAGTGAACACAGTGCCATTTGGAGTGGACAAATGAAGGTTTAGCTACTGACCCACAAAAATTCTTGCTTTATTCATTATTTTTTCATATACCTCCATCAACATAAGGATAAATAAGTCATTATTTAGATTATATAGTCACTATAAAGATTATTTGTAGCTATTATTGGCTAGTTCCTCATTACCTAGAGTATTAAGAAATTCTAGCTCACAAGAGCTTGATCAGCTTCTAACACAACCTAAAATGTTGTTGACCAAAACAAACACTGATCTGTAATACTCTTAGCAAACAGGGTAAAAAAAGAAAACAAGTAAATGTTGGTTTGTGATTTGTGGACTTGCTTTAACAGTGTTAGTTCTCTGTGTGGTAGTGCAGCAGTTGAGCCCAAAGAGATTCCAGCATCTCCACCCACACTCTCTTCCTTACAGCAATTGCATTTGCTCACCAACACACTTAAACACTGACATGTCTTCTTGTTAAGATTTCATATATGATAGCAGTCAAGTGAGTCTCTTGCACTTTTAGGGAGTCTGGGTTTCTATGCCATTGCTTATCTTAATGCACAGAAGCTGCTATACTTTCATTTAGTGCTCTTAATTGGATTAACAGATTTTGGTTAAGGCGCTGCTGGCTGCAAAGGCCAATTTGGGACAGACAAGAGCAGTTGCAAAAGGCACAGCACAAGGACTCCTCAGGAGGAAGAACCTGCAAGACACGATTCTTTCTACGCTGTCTTTTCTCCTCCAGAGTGATCCTGCGTGCCTGCTCCAAACCATCCGCGGCATTACAAATAGTGTGTGTGCAGAGCTCCTGAGTGGAGGCCAGAGGAGAGCAGTTCAGGGGAGCAATATGGCCAAGGCTGAGCTGTTGTTTCAGGGAGTCCTTGGTTCTCCTCTTTGGGGCTCCTTTCCATAGAGCATGATCT